>JADLZN010003347.1:235707-248207 GCA_018155175.1 Sinocyclocheilus anophthalmus
TCATATTTACGTGCTGTGACTGACATGAATGTGATGCTGTAAAAATAACGTCAATACACTAAAAGCACATGGGAGACAATCCGACCACAAGTTTTGAATTGACCTCAAAACATGCCTCTAAAATGACCGAATATATGAATTAAGAATACTAAGCATTTCACGGAGCTTACATTCAACACTAACTGAGGCTTAAATAAACAAACACGCCGCGCGAGGCCTCAAACCTCCTCGTTTTTCATCTTACCGGTATTCATAAAGATCATCTGTGTATTTATCCGAGTAGTAGATCTGTTTATGCGCCATTTTAGATTAAATTAAGTCAATTATGACAATAATCAGATGTATGGATTCGATCAAACTCTAACAATTTTAACCGATACGGTTTTGAACCCGCAGTTCAACTGGAGCTGCCACGTCTGATTGGTTGAGAGAGGTCATGTGACTGGAGTCAGCGTGGGCACGTCGGAAGGGCGGGGGCGGAGGAAAGCGCGGTTGCCCTGGAAACCGATCAGCGATGAGGAAATTAAAGAATATGTGCCAGTAAATATAATATATATATATATTTGCCTCAGAAACCTGCTCAAGGTAAAATGTGTAATGTTACTACTGCATTATCATGCTATTTTGAGCCATGCTTGATGGTTACATCTTTTGAGAGCTTAAAAACCCTTAAAAGTATGACCGAAAGACAGCAAACTGTGTTTGATTTGATTTTTGCTTGTATCATTATTTTTTTTAATGGTGTAAAATTTCATTTTTATTGCATTAAACTTTTTTTTTTACTTTTCTAAGAAAAAAGCAGAAATTAAAGAAAAACGGAAATAAACAAAATTGTGTAGTTTCCAATTAACTTTTTAATTCGCGTTATAACTCAGCAGAAATTTGTAAACAATATCTAATTTCATATAATTATTATACATGCAGTTTTTAAAGAACTCATAAGAGAAATTAAAGTGGTCATATGATGCTATTTCAATTTTTTCCTTGGTGCATAAAGAAGATCTGTAAAGTTGCAAAGACTAAAGTCTCAAATCCAAAGAGATATTCTTTATAAAAGTTAATTATTCTTTAAAAAAAAAAAAAATAATAATTTTTTAAACCCACAAAAGGATTTATTTAAATTGGTGAAAATCTTGCTCATGTGAAAATGTACACTTCGTTTGGTATGAATAAATAAAATAACCAAAAAATCCTTTTGTATAAGTTCAGGGCCATATTATGTCAACTATCTAAATAAACTCAAATTACTATTAAATAAACTCAATAATTTACACATTAAATATGCATTTGTGCCATTACAGCTCTTTGAGATGTGCACTGATACATAATATTTCATCGTCATGCTCCTAAAGGCATCAGAATATAAAAAAACACAAAAAACATGAGCCATCATAATCAATATTGGGTTACACTTTACTTGAAGGGTGTGCATAAGACTGACATGACACCTACATAATCATGACTTGACACCTCCTACATAATCATGACTTGAGATGACACCTTCATAATCATGACATGACACCTACATAAGCATGACATGACACCTACAAAATCTGAACATGACACCATTCCATAATCATGACATGACACCTTACATATCAGACATGACACCTAACATACTCATACATGAACACACATAATCATGACATGACACCTTCCTAATCATGACATGACACCTACATAATCATGACATGACACCTACATAATCATGACATGACACCTTCATAATCATGACATGACACCTTCATAATCATGACAGGACACCTACATAATCAAGACATGACACCTACATAATCATGACATGATCCTTCATAATCCTGACATGACACCTACATAATCATGACATGACACCTTCATAATCATGACATGACCCTACATATCAGACATACACCTGTGCATAATCATGACATGGCACCGTACAAATCATGGCATGACCCCTACATGAACACCTACAGAATCATGTCCTACCACTTCCTATCAGAAATGAACACCTACATATCATGACATAACGCTTCCCATAATCAGACATGGACCACCTAGAGAATCATACCTGACACCTACATGACACATTCATAATCATGACATGACACTTTCATAATCATGACATGACACCTTCATAATCAAGGGACGACACCTTCCTAATCATAAATGACCCTACATGACCCCTACTAATCAATGCATGAACCTACATGCCACCTACATAACATGACATGACAACCTTCATAATCATGACGACAACCTTCATAATCATAACATGAACACATAATCATGACATACACCTTCATAATCCATGACTGACACCCTACATATCATGACTGACAACCTTCATAATCATGACTGACACCTTCTAATTCAGACAGACACCTTCATAATCATGACATGCACTACATAATCATGACCATTACACCTACATAACATAACATGACCCTACACATCATTAATGACACCTACAACTGAATTGACACCTTCATAATCATGACATGACCCCTTCATAATCATGACATGACACCTTCATAATCATGACATGACACCTACATAATCATGTCATGACACATTCATAATCATGACATGACACTTTCATAATCATGACATGACACCTTCATAAGCATGACCTGACACCTTCATAATCATACATGACACCTTCATAATCATGACTGACACCTACTAATCAACATGACCCTTCAAATCATGACATGGAACCTACATATCATGGCATGAACCTACATGACACCTACATAATCCTGTCATGAACACATTAACATGACATGACACCTACATAATCATGACATGACACCTTCATAATCATGACATGACACCTATATAATCATGACATGACACCTACATGACACCTACATAATCATGACATGACACCTTCATAATCATGACATGGCACCTTCATAATCATGACATGACACCTATATAATCATGACATGACACCTACATGACACCTACATAATCATGACATGACACCAACACAATCATGACATGACACCTACATAATCATGACGACACCTTCTAAACTGACATGACACTTTCATAATCATGACATGACACCTTCATAATCTTGACATGACACCTACATAATCATGACGACACCTTCATAATCATGACATGACACCTACATGACACCTACATAATCATGACATGACACATGACATGACACCTTCATAATCATGACATGACACATTCATAATCATGACATGACACCTTCATAACTTCATAATCATGACATGACGCCTTCATAATCATGACATGACACCTTCATATTCATGACATGACACCTACATAATCATGACATGACACCTTCATAATCATGACATGACACCTTCATAATCATGACATACACCTTCATATCATAATGACCACCTTCATATCATGACCTGACACACATATCATGACATGACAGCCTAAAATCATAACATGACACCTACATATCATGACATGACACCTTCATAACTGACATGACACCTACATAATCAGACATGACACCTACATACTCATGACCTACCCCTACAATCATGACATGACACCTACAGAATCCATAACATGACACGTCTACTCTGACATGACACCTACATAATCCTAACATGACACCTACATAACTAACATTAACCTCCATACCATGAGACCCTTCATAAGCTAAACATGACACATAATCATGACATGACGCCTTCATAATCATGACATGACGCCTACATAATCATGACATGACACCTTCATAATCATGACATGACACCTTCATAATCATGACATGACACCTTCATAATCATGACATGACACCTTCATAATCATGACATGACACCTTCATAATCATGACATGACACCTACATAATCATGTCATGACACATTCATAATCATGACATGACACCTTCATAACTTCATAATCATGACATGACGCCTTCATAATCATGACATGACGCCTACATAATCATGACATGACACCTTCATAATCATGACATGGCACCTACATAATCATGACATGACACCTACATAACACATGACATGACACATGTCATGACACATTCAGAATCCTGACATGACACCTAAATAATCAGAACAGACACCTTCATGATCATGACATGACACCCATCGTAATCATGAGCATAATACTGACATGACACCTTCATAATCATGTCATGACACCTACATAATCATGACATGAGAAATGTCATGAATATGAAGGTTTTTTTTTATGCATGTTTATGACAACTGTCATTATGTTTCATTCGTTCAGTTATGTCATTTTTAATGCAAAGATGACATTGTTTGAGATGTCTTTGTTATGGGCTATGGTTAGGGCTATGGTTAGGGGTAGGGTTAGGTTTAGGTCAAATAATGTCATATTTGCATTCAAAATGACATAACTGAGCAAATGACACTTAATGACAGTTGTCATAAACATGCATAAAAACCTCCTTCATATTCATGACATGTGTCATGTCATGATTATGTAGGTGTCATGTCATGATTATGAAGGTGTTATGTCAGTCTTATGCACACCCCTTCAAGTAAAGTGTTACCCCATATTGTTCATGAGTCAATATAGTGACTCCTTCCGCGGGTATTTGCCTCATTGATTGCTTGCACGAAACAAATGTTGATCTATGTAGTGGTTCCTATAACACCTGGAATTCCATCTTCCGCAAACGCATGTAGTGGCATGTACCCTATATTATCCTCGCTAACACCGAAAACACACTCTCGCAGCAGCCAATGGCATCCGCCGGATGTGAGCTGCCAATCATTATGGCCGGCCCCCTCACCTCATTCCTGTTGCTATGCTGTCTTTGAAACTATGGTTACAGTAAAGGTTCCTGTAGGCAGCATCTCTCTCTCTCGCTCTCTCTCTCTTTTGCGTCTAGATGCAGTCTGAACGTTTACTCTGCTAAATGCAGTGTTAAAATGAAATGCAATCGATATGTTGTAGATATGACTGTTTTATTCTATATTTACATGTTTTATACTGTATATAGACATCTTTTAGGGTCCTTAAGTTCAACATCACAAAAATAGTCTATTATAAATCTGCAGTGTAGTTAAACCAATGCTTTTAGGTCACTAAACCTTATTACTCATAGTCACTGGAATACAATTCTTCTTGTTTTAGCATGCTTTACCTGCCATTTAAGAGTGACATACCTCATATGTGTCCCAACAGACATGTGATCCTGTGATGTGATTTTTGGACTTTGAAAAGGAAAGCTTTCTGTGTTGTCTCTCTCTCTCTCTCTCTCTCTCCTCTCTGTCTGTCTCTCAGTTTCTATACTTCCTGCTGTTTTAATGAGCATGTGTAGGAGTGAACCCGACACACTTCAGTCACGACTATGAAGATCACACACAGACACACACACACACATAGTCCGCCACCCGCTATCTCTACTCTCTATGCGTATAAATATAAACATATAGATCACATAATGTGTAATACATACATTTACAGTGAAACAGTATGATTTCTTATATGTTTGTAACGGATTTTCTGTGTTTTTCGTGTTTTGGGACATTCAGGTGTATTATGAAAGGAAGATGACTCTGATGAACTCTTTTCCACTGTGAGTAAACTGCCTGAGAAGCACTGTAGAGTTCGATGTGGTGCAGATAGATAAATCCTGATCCAGATGTGCACCACTGAAGCTTATTCATTATTGAAGGTTATTGATCAGCGTTTTATATTGAATATATTGACTATTAAAAGTCAGTGTGAAGTAATTTGACCCTGTTACTTTTTTATTTATTTATTTTATTTATTTTTTTCATTATTATTAGCGCATGTTTTTCCAACACATTTTTTGTGTGACTTCATTCTGGTTTGTGAAGGCTAATTTAAAACTTAAATTTATTTATTTTCTTAAATTTCCTTAAATGCATCAGATTTGTAGATTTTTCAACTGCTGGATAATAAAACAGGTGAAGAAATCCCACAGATTTACATTGAAGAATGAACCCAACCATTAAGAAACCCCCTAGCAACCACACACAACATCCTAGCAACAGTGGAAATACTCTAAAAACAGTCACAAACACCTTAGCACCAAATGCACCATTCTTGCAACCATCCTAATACACTAGTGACTTGCACAGCAGACGTAAACCACCCAGACACTTGGCAACAAAAATACTCAGAACACCTTAGAAACCATAAAACCCACTAAACCCACACAAAAGAACACATTAGCAATAAAAAACAACAAAAACAACACTTAGAACACATTAGCAACCACACAGCAACGTCATGGAAACCATCCTAGTACCCTAGCAACAGCACAACATCACAATAAAAACCACTTAGAAAACCATAGCAACAATTAAAAACTACCCAGAACACCCTAGCAATCACATAACAACATTGTGGTAACCATCCTAAGACCCTTGCAACTGTTTAGCCTTCAATAACAAACACTCAAACCCTTAGCAACCACATAGCAACATCCTGGCAACCATCTTAATGCCAGAGCAACTGTGCCACATTACATTAGAAACCACTCAGAACACCTTAGCAACAATAAAAACCACTCAAAACACCTTAGCAACCCCATATAAAATTTTCACAACGATCCTAATACCCTAGCAACTGCACAGCATCTCAGTATAAACCACTCAGACCACCCTAGCAACCACATAGCAACATTCTTGTAACTATCCGAATACCCTAGAAACTACATAGCATCACAATAAATATCACTCAGAACACATAGCAACCACCTAGCAACTAATACCCCACCAACTGCATAGCATTACAATAACATTCCGAACACCTTAGCAACTGTATAGCAACCACTCACAGCACCCTTCTATCCTGGTGGCGACTTTTGCACCAAGAATCACCACTGACATTTTCTTCAAGAAATGTACAAATCTAGTTTCTTTTATTTGCTTTTGTTGCATGTTTTTAATTTCCAGAACAACATACTGCAAGCAAACGTCTCTGTTGGGCAGGATGCATCATATAATTCAGTCGATTCAGTTCAGTGTATGTTCTTTGATCAGCCTTCATTCATATAAATGTGCAAAATTTGCTCTCAGGACACAACGAGGGACCAGTTTATCGGAGAGTGCAATTGACTATAGCTGTTTTTTTCCTAAACAGGCCATGCATCCCACCAAAACGTATTTTAGAAGTGGTTTACATGCATTCAGGAGTTTAGAAGCGACGCAGCGAGCAGTACACAGTGCTGTCAGAAGAGAATGGTTTCTCCCATCACCTGTGGTTCAAGTGGTTTGTCCCACTATTCAGCCAGCCTACCCTGAATGAGTCATCCTGCTCTTCCTTGATTGGCCGGTTGGGATCCATCCCGAGGGATTGCCATGCAGAAAGCTGCCGAGGCCTGACTTCATTCACAGAAACGTCGGTATGCCCGTCTGCTTTTCCATTCACAGCAAGCCCAAATCATTTTCATCCGCACGGCTCCCCAGCATCCTCACATCCTCTCCTCAGCATCTCTTCCGCATCTCTGTGACAACACTGAACAAGGAGCACTTATAATGCTTTCTTTGCTTTTGTCTTAGTGGAGAAGACAAACCCTTGCTCTCTCTCTCTCTCTCTCTCTCTTTACCCCCTTTTTTCAATTTGCAGGCAGGCAGGAAAGCGAGACGCTGGGAGGGACTGCAGTGCGTTAGCCGCAGCGGTACAAGAAGCTTGTGAATGACTGCTGCTTCCCTGTCACAAGCTCTTCTGGACATTTTACATGAATGGCTCTTTTTTTGCTGCCTTAATGTCGTGGGCTTCATCCCGTTGGCTGCTTTTTAATGGGGCTGGGAGATCTGACACTACTATTTACGGTCGTATCCCTGCCGAATCCGGATGGCGTTTTAGTGAGATCGAATCTCGACGTTGTGTATTTGAAAGGGATGTTTAATTATTCAACAAAGCTCATTGAGGAGTAAAGCTCAGCTTGTTTTGCCTTCTGTAGGGGGAGATATTCAAGTGCTCGTGTGGATGAATTTATGCTGATTTCGTAGTACGTAAGGAAGAACGAATGTGACAAACAAAGAGATAAAGCCGCATTGGTCTTGTGGTTTAAATTTGAACACATTTTAAACTTGCCATTAACAATGGCGATGCATAAGTGAGGTAGAACCAACCAGACTGATGCGGGCAAAAGGTGAACGCTTTCAAATATTTTATGTCAGTTTGGTAGATTATTGTTTCACAATCAATGGCAGGTCATGCAGCACACCTTTTGAGTATAGCACCTTGCTTCTGAACTGAAATAAAACTGTGATTGCATGTATGGAAAATTAGCAATCGCCATGCACGGCGACTCAAGTTTCATTGTATGTGGCGTACATGTGATCCAACAACATGCACGGTACTCCAGTGTGATTTCTGCATTGAATTATGTCAGTAGATTATGTTGCTGACTGATTTTAGTTCTAGTTCATTCTGACTAAGCTCGGATTTCACTACAGTGATCTGTTTATTGCATCTTTTCCATTCTGTTTATCCGTTTCAACATGGGCCGAATCAAAGCAAGAGGCGTTCCTACGGACAGGGCGAATTTTGAGAATTGATTGGTTCTACTGAGCTGTAAGTGGGAGTTTTTTTGTAACGGAAAGTGCTCTGCAGTGTTGAGTGAGTCTTTTGTTGAGAAGGGTCGCTCTTCTCTCTCTCTCTCTCCGAGTGAGTCATGCATGTTCAGTGATCTGCCAGGATGCGGGGGGAGAGAGAGACATCTCTTCACTAGAGCTCTGTCTCTCTCTGCCATCTCTGGCCCTCTATCTCTGTAGAGGAGCGACCTCGCGCTGCTTTTCTCTCTCGTCGTCCTCTGTCTCCATGGATTCCGCGTTTTGTGGTTTATTTTTGGTCCCCGAGCTGCTGCTGCCGCTGCTGCACGGCGTCGGATTTTCCTGACGGCCACTCGCTCCCTTTCTTCGAACCCTTGAGGACGCTTTCTCAGCTCCAGCATGTTAAAGAAGTGGACAGTCAGCTGGGAGTTGGATGTGTCCGTTCGCATGTAGGCTGGCACACTGAGGGGAATGCTTCACCGTGGTAAATACAACCGATTCCGGAATGAGTCAGTGACGTCCGTCGATGAGCTTCTGCACGGTCTCTCCATGAATGCCAAGGTCTCGGCCGTCCCGCCGTCGCTGCCTGTGGGCGACCCTCCATACGCCCCGCCAGCCGAGGTCTTGCCGCCCGACCCTGCGGAAGAGTCCGGCACCTTGTGCACCCTCATTAACAAAGTCTCCAACCTCAAATTCGCCAACTCCTCCGGACTGCTGGGCATCAAGGGCCTGCCGTCCGCCGTCAAGGACCTGGCTGTGTCCAAGCTCCAGGGAGGAGCGTCAGGAGGCGGATCCGGTAGCCCAGGCTCATCCACCCTCCCAGCGGCCTCCGGAGTGCCTCACGCCCCACCGGAGCACAGTTCCGCAAACTCTGGGAAGAAGGGCAGGATGGAAGAGTCTCAGCCCAGCGGAGAGGGCTGGGGCCTGGGTGGGACAGGTGGGCTGGTGAATAAGCCTTCTCGCGGATGGCTGCACTCAGGTGAAAAGATTTCCGGACCTGGAGTGACGTACGTCGTTAAGGTAAGATCCAAATGCTTTCTGATTTCTGCAATCCCTTGTTGTTTTCCTTCCGTGTGCTGGTACAGAGGGATTTAGTGTACGATTTGGAATAATACAGGTCGCCAGTGACTCGAAACGGCCATTACGTTCACAACTGACCATAAAAGCACAGGCTGTTCCACCACATACTGTACCATGTTTACACGCCATCTGTTTTGTCTGAGTCTTACATGCATGTGGATGTGGGCGGTATGAGCCAAATCGGATTTTGGAATACCATTAAAAAATACTTGGGAATTAAATCATACAGTATAGATTAAATTATCATGTTTGTGTATGAATAAATGAGTGAATTTAGAACAAGTGAAGATACTTCATCTCATTTGATTTGTTTTCTTTGCTGGAACTTGATCAAACAAATCAAAGGATGATTATGCTTAACCAGTGTTTGATATTTTATAACACTTGAGTTAAAGACCAAAATAGTAAAACTAATATCATAAACACCTGTGACTGAACCAGGGTTGTTATAGTACTAAAATTAAACCATAACCAAACATTTTCATTACTTGAAATAAAATAAAATACAACATTTAATAATAATAAAAAATTTAGCTTAACTTGATGTACTACAATATCTAAAAATAAATCTGAAAATAAAATAAATAAATAAAACTAGTATAAACTATATGATAACTAATATAAATGATATAATAAAAAAACAGATATACTTATTTTTTTTTAAATAATAAAAAGGCAAAAACACAGCTAAATTACTCAACTAACTATATTACTAAATAAAAAAAAATAACTAATTCAAAATATTAATAAAAATTATAATAGTATCTCAATGATACTAAATTAAAACATTAGTTAAATTTCATGTGGAAAGTTGCAAGTGTGACATTGCTCAAACTCGATCTGCACTTTTCATATTCCTCTTCGTTATTAAAGTCAAATCACATTTATCTATACAGCTTTATACCAAGTAGCTTCATAATAAACAGGAAAATATTGTGTTATGTTGTAAAATTGTAAAATGGCTGTAAAGCAGCTCTAAAGAAGATAACAGTATCATTATTCAGTTCAATAACAGTGTCAGGGTTCTTTGTACAGCAAATAAAATAAATCAGTCCTCTCCAATCATAGCTTAATTTAGTTCACTATATACAGTATAATATGTTTTACCGTCACACAGCCCTACATGCATGCGCTTCAGAGACGCTGACTGCTAGTGTAATATAACACAAGTACAGCTATCCATCTTCTCTGTGTACATCGTTATTGTGATATATTCTCTACTCTCCTTAAATATCTCAGACATAGTGGTTCAGTTGTCCGTGCGCCGGAGCTATTTTTTTTTTTTTACTAAACATAGATTTGATCTATTCAAATTAACTGCACATCAAAAGGGAAGTGCATGCAAATTGTGTAACCACGGCGACCGGTTACCAGACCAGGGGGATGTTGTTCCGGCTACATTTCTGTTACTGTATCGTCTACGGAGAACATGACGTGTGCAGGACAGAGCACCTGAATGTTGTGGGCTTAAGTCACGCCACCAGAAAAAGGAGAGGTCTATATGCAAAGACAAACATGATAACTGATCTTTGACTGTTGAAGTTTTGATTTGTGCAAATATGTGCACGTGTGCCATGATTAACATGCATGTAGCACCTGCTTTCTGTGCATTCGATATAAACGCACATACTTATATTTGTCTATATATGACATAAATATAAATATGTGTATTTAAATCAAATGCACATAAAGCAGGTGCTACATGCATGTTAATCATGGCGCACGTGCACATATTTGCACATATATATAATATTATATATATTATATATATTATTATATATATATATATATAATAATATAATAATAATGTATATTCCATTCATTCATTCAGATTTGCAGAACTGGAAAGTCATAGCCACTGTGTAAATGCTTGAGAACACTCTGTGAGATGCATGTCATTTGATCCTTTATACATCACTATAGGCATCAACATCATTGTCTCCTTTTAGGGTCTTTGCAAATGTGTCTTGAGATATTTGTGCTTTAATAATGCTTTTAGTGCCGTTTGCATGAATATTTGTGTAATAGACAATGCATATTGAGCACTGACCTCAGATCTTGCAGTATTGTTCATTCCATGTTCGCAGCCCCATTGAGCTAAAGGTGACTTGGATTTGTGCAGCATGAATCATACATTATTCCCTTCTGGCTTTTTTTAGTTCTGAATAGTCAGTTGGTGTCGAGGCAAAACACGAACCGACAACACGACTGAATTATATAACAGTGAAATCATCTAAGCATTTAAACGTACCCAAGGAGAGTGACACAGAGAAAGTAAAGGACAGTACTTCTAGCTCTTTGTTTGAGCTTGATGTGTTTTGGTAAGAGTTAGCAGGTAAAAGTTAGAGGCGTCCATACCAAACCCCTCTGGCGTCCCTTTGCAGGGCTGAATGTGTGTTATTCTTTACAGTTCACTTATTTAGTGACCCTGTGCATGAACACACACACACACACACACACACACACACACACACACACACACACCACTATGCTCCATTTGACTAAAAGGACAGCTGCTGACATTGACTGGACGGGCTGCTTCTCAAACACACGTGACCAGCGCTCAGACAGACTGCAGGCTTTAGGATTTTTGTGCTTAATATAATTTTTTTTTCTGTTAACAGTAATAAGGCACTTAGATCATGCTGTATTGTGAATATATTTGACATATTGCACATTTTTAACAGTTTAGTGTGCCAGTATGTCTGTGTTTTGTGTTGTGTTGAACTATTCATTAAGATTCATTAAGTTGTTGTTCTCAAATGTGAACTTGCATGTAAATTGAATAGCTGTTATGCACAAGCTTCCAAGTTTAATGTTGACTGTTTAACTTTATTTTTGCTCCGCTAAATTTCTTAACTTCATGACAGTATCTGAGAAGACTGACTGTAGAAGAAGACAGTTTACGCAAAAGC
>JADLZN010003347.1:253207-480707 GCA_018155175.1 Sinocyclocheilus anophthalmus
GGCTGTGTGGGCCGCTAGCGTTAGCAGCGCTGGAGATGACGTGTCATATCCTCTTTTCTGCTTGACTTCCTGCTGTAGCGTTCACAGGAACACACCAGCCGTTCTCCATCGCTCCCTGGACACAAACATCGCTCCAAAAACTGTGCTTGAATGTTGAACCATCAGCAGGTTTATCTATATTACACCTCAGATATAGTTTTTATTTATTTATTGTGCCTTTTGTAAAACATTAAAAGTCAATTAAAAGCAAAGTGAATCTCACAGAATCTGTCAAAAATGTCCAAAAAAAAAAAAAGTATATTTTATTCTGCTTTTAGGGCCATTACTTTATTGATTGTAAATTATTTTTTTTTATGATAATTAAGCCCAGTTTTTCATTACTGTTGTTTTATAATATATTAATTTTTATATATTCAATATTATTACTGTTATATAAAATTATTAGTATTTATACAATATGGTTGCATTCCATTTAATTTATGCTTACTTAAATAAATGCACTACAATAATGAGCATCTAATGAAAATCAGCATTAATGAGAATTATTTAAAAAATGAACATGTCAAATGCTTACAGTATAAGAAAGGGGAAGATATGGCTTCATACTATGAAAATAAGTCACAGTTCCAAAATAATATTTTGGTGTTAAAATAAAATAAAAAATTTAAAATAGGCCTTAATTTCTTTCCACAAAAAAAAAAAATCAACCTGTTCTCTAGATCATCATGATATTAAGCTATTGAAACGTAAAAATATGAAGGAATATTAATAGTCACAAAATTGATAAAGTCAGAAAAAATGTATATGAAAAATATAATGGTCTGCACTCATTTCCCTCAAATATATATATTTTATTTTACAATTTATTTGATAGTTTAATTTAAAATGTTTATAATTTGTTTGGTTATCTTATTATATTTAATAATGGAACATTTGCAAACCTATTCTCTAGTTATCCTCATTAACATTAGCTATGGAACAATAAAAACTATAAATAATATTAATAATACACAGCAATTAATGAATTCCTTAGAAAACAATATATGAAAAATATAATGATCTGCACTCATTTTCCTTAATTCTTTTACATATTTTATTTTGCACTTTATTTAATATTTAATATTTTAATATTTTGTGTATGTTTATAGTATTAGTATATTTATGTTATTGTTCTTATTTATATTTGTTAATGTCAACCTTTGGCAACTCTGTTCTCTAGATATCATCATGAGCAATGAAAAATGATAGATTCATATCTTTGGGCCAGATTCACAGATTCAAATGCATTTGCTTTGTTTCCAGAATGCCGCTGCAGTCCCACTGTTTTCACACAGCATCTTGACAGTTTGCTCTCTCTGTACTTCAGAATTACTCATGTCTTCATATTTTTGTAATTCCTCTCGGCAGGGAGGCGATCAGTCTGGTGTGTGAAGCCGTCCCTGGTGCCAAAGGAGCTCTGCGCAAGAGAAAGGTACAGCCTGAGAATGTGTGCAGTTATCCTAAAGCAAATAATAAATACATCTGAACAGAGACTTGTTATATTGTAATGCATTCAGATTTAAAAGTCCTAAAGGTACAATAGAAAGCCTTCTAAAGTCAGACTGGCTACTTGAAAACTCAAAAATGCACAAGTCTGATTTTATGAGATGATTGTGTGCTTTTTTGTTACATTTATTAAGTATTTTGGCAGATTTGATAATGCTTTCAGCCAGGGTTATTGTTGTTAACTAAAACTAACTCAAACATGTTTGTTCCTTGAGATAAAATAAACATTAAGTGATTTAATAAAAAAGTATATACGTACAGTTGCTGAATAAGAGTTATTCAGAACATATTTAATCTTTATTTGTGAAAAATGATTTGGGATGAGTAAGATTTCATTGTTGATGAAGCCACTATTCAATTTAGGACAAAAATTTGTAAAATAAATTAAAATAATAATGCATAAGAAATCAACACCAATATAAAATGAATTTAAAAAAGGATATAATATATATATCTAAAGACCAATAATATGAAATAATTATTCAAAACAAAATGAATCTTTATTTGGAACATGGTTTTGGACCATTGAAGTTCACTGTGGACAAATCTATTCAGTGCAGGACAAAAATGAGTGAAATAAATGACAATAACATACTACAAATTGAAATATAAAATAATAGACTTAATAAAATATGAAATAAAATCTAAAAGATAAAATTTAATTACAGAACTTTATCTTCATTGAAAATCTTTAAGTGATTTTAAAATACCATTATATACTATTTTTTTCAGGGCTAGGTTTGCCAAAGCAACAATTTCTCATTTTTTTGTTTAGTTTACCTCTTAATACTAAAACACTCAAAACGTAAAACTAAAAACATGAAATAAAACTATATACACATATTTAAAAAAAAAAAAAAAAAAATTAATAAAATGCAGCAAAATTACTAAAACTTTAACGAAAATTATGAAAATAACTGAAAATATAAAAATAAAAACCAATTAAAAATATTAATAAAAACTAGTTATGGTATAAGGTCACTATACTAAAATCACATTGCTCTTATCTCATGCATTTTAACCATTTATTAAATCCTTTCCACATAATTTCTGCATATTTTCCCCGCGAATCAGCACAGAAAATTTGAACAATCTGCAGATTTGTCTAAATCTCAGAAGTTATTTTTCATGAAAACTGAAGCAAATTGAATTACATTAAATTTAATTAAAAAACACCAGAGACAAGCAGCGAACGAGAGTTATAGATTATTGCACATGACAACAGGAAGTGTTCAGAGGTGGAGGTTATTGATGCAGATGGAGAAATATGAGATGGAAAAGGAGAAGTAAATAAGGAAAAGACTAAAAGAGGAGCATGGGAAGGTTTGGTGGGGGGGGGAAGTGAGATAAAGACGGTTAGAGATAATATGCTGGGGAGAGAAATGTGTGTGTGCGTGTGTGTGTTGTGTGTGTGTGTGGTGATTGTGTGATGTTTGTTTGTCTGTGTGTGTGTGTGTGTGTGAGTGTGTGTGTGTGTGAGTGTGTGTGTGTGTGAGTGTGTGTGTGTGAGCAGTGTGTGTGTTGGGCATCTGTTAGCATGGTTACTCATTCTTTACTGAGCAGCATAATCAGCCCTCCTTCCTCCTGCTGCGCGCACATGTGTTTGTGTGTGTGTGGTGTGTGTGTGTTGTGTCTCAGGTTGTGTGCGTGTGTGTTGTGTCTCAGGTTGTGTGTATGTGTGTGTGTGTGTGCATTTTGCAGCGGTGGAAAGGTACGTTCTGCTTCAAGGAACTGATGTCGTGTGTGGAATTTTTTTTTCTTTTTTTTAGGGAAGCTTTAAAGCGTGCCGTGCAGTATGTCCCGATTTAATAACGCGACATTGGATCGATTTAGCACACAAACACAGAAGGATGCATTGCATGTGTGGTTTTTATTTTTTGAATGTTCTTCCTTTTGTAATATGATGAGACTGCCTGGATTGATTTGAATGAATTTCGTTTAATTTAGTATGCTTGGCAAAACTGCGTTTTAACTTGACAAACGTTTGCTGTAAATAATGTGTAAAATAAATGAAAATAGTTGATACACAAAATAAACATTAAAATAATACTACAAATGAACTTACCATATAAAGAATAATAAAATATTAAAAATGAATAAAATCAAATAATTATTTAGAACATGATTTCGGACCATTAAGATTTCACTGTGGATGAAGCTACTATTCAATACAGGACAAAAGTTAGTAAAATAAATTAAAATAACAATCCTAAAATGAAATAGCAATATAATAAATTAATAAAATATAAAATAAATATAAAACATTATTATTCATAATATTTGATCTTATTTGTGGAATATGACTTTAATGATAGACAAAAAGTTTGTAAATAAAATAATAAATCATTTACCATACTCAAATTAAGCATCAATATAACAAGAATTAATAATAAATATCTAATTATACAATACAATATATTTTTAAAAACTCATATTGCCAAATTGATTCAGAACACATTTGTGGAACATGAGCTTCTTGGATCAGTGAGATTTAACAAAGCTTAATGCAGGACATCAAATTAGTCAAATTAATAAAAATAACAACAGTACTTCAACTGAACATAATAATATCTACTATAGTGAAATATAAAAAATTATCAAATAAAATAAATAATTTAGAACAAATTTAATCTTAATTTGTGGAACGTGATTTTGGATCAGTGAGATTTGGCTGTGGATGAAGCTACTATTCAATGCAGGACAAATAGTTATCAAGCAGTCTAAGAAATAAGCAATCATCAAATATGGCAAACTTTATTACATTTAAGAAGTTAAGAAGAAATTAAGAAGGTCTGAAGATGAAAACATGAGACTGTGACACTCTCTTTCAGCCTCCCTCGAAACTCCTCTCCAGTATTTTGGGCAAGAGTAACCTGCAGTTTGCTGGGATGAGTATCAATCTCAACATCTCCACCAGCAGTTTGAACCTGATGACACCGGACTCCAAACAGGTCCAGAAACACACACTTATCTCCTCTCTCATTCTCAGGATGCAGTGTTCTATTGCAGATGAATGATGCTCCTTCCTGTTTCCACAGATAATAGCCAATCATCACATGCAGTCCATATCCTTTGCCTCCGGTGGAGATCCGGTAAGACTTTACAACATCACACCCCTGATTCATTCCTCAGCTGACACTCAGTCTCACCACACTTTATGGCAAATCTCAGAGCATTCAGAAAAGGTGAATATCCAATAGAACGACTTCAGTGTTCCTGTGAATAAAGGAGCCATAATAGATATGTTTTAGTAGTGTTTTATCTTATTTGTAATGTTTATTACACCAAAACTTATCGATTTTTATCGATTATGTTCCACTAAATAAGCTTTTAACTAGCTACTGTACATTTAAGACTTGTTATGATTGCCTAGTTTCTGCATACTTCTTGTTTATCAGGTTGCTCAATATTGAATAGATGTTGATATGCAAATATGGCTGTTCATATGCTAATGAGCTCATAGATATGATATCATAATCATGACAATTTCACAAATTAGTAATTTTTAGTTTAGTAGATTTATTCCAGTCCTCATACACTGAATCCAAATAATTATATATAAATTTACATATTATTTACATTTTTTATTGTTAATGTGGGCGGTCATGTTAATGAGATCATTGTTGTCATGTCATAATCATGATTATTTCTTGAATTGGTCTTTTTTTAGTATTTAATATCTAATGAGCTCATAGTTGTGATGTCGTAATCATGACAATGTCATGAATTAATGAATTAATGAAATTTTAATATGTAAATATAGGCGGTCATATATTAATGAGATCATAAATGTGTTGTCATAATCATCCCAATTTCACAAGTTAGTAATATTGGCAGTTTATAATGTGTAAATGTGGGTGGTCATATGTTAATGAGCTCAGATGTGATGTCATGACAATTTCAAGAATGGGTCTTTTTATTTATTATGTGAATGTGGGCGGTCATATGTTAATGAGCTCATAGCGGTGATGTCAGTTATGTCAATTTCATAAATAAGTTATATTTGTAGTTTTTAATTTGTAAATGTGGGCAGTCATATGTTAATGAGCTCATAGTTGTGATGCCATAATCATGACAATGTCTTGAATGAGTTAGTTTTGTAAATGTATGTATGTAAATGTCATAATCGCGCCCATCTTCATGATCTGTGTTTTTAATGTGTAAATGTGGGTGGTCATATGTTAATGAGATGTGATGTCACCATCATGACAATTGACAAATGAGTCATTTTTGCAATCCAGTTTTAAAAAATAGAGGATGAATTGTGATTGTGATGAAAGTATGTAATGCATCAAACTCATTTCAAAAGAGCAAGAAATATCGTGTTTGCCGTTATATGGCTCCTTTAAAGAAACAGGCTCATAAAAGCATGTAGAAGTGGAATTAGCTCAGTTTAGGTTTGAATAATTTCCTGTGTCTTCTGTCAACAGGACACGACTGATTACGTCGCTTATGTGGCGAAAGATCCTGTTAACCGGAGAGGTATTATTCCCGTCTTTTCCTCTGCTGCATGCTCTGATGATCTGTGTGTCATTTTTTGGATGTTAAAATACTTTCTCATTTATATAAATAATCCTTTCTTGCACCATGTTACATCTTGAGAAGCCAAAAGCTGAAACAAATCCATCATTAAGATGTTTTAACTTTAATCCATTGCATCAATGTTCACCCACATGTTTGTTTAGAGCTGTTGTGGCTTGTAAACGGTGCTTGATCTGTGCAGATTTCTCTCCTGATTCAGACCAGTCCACTTTTTCAGAGGAAGAAGCGGGCTCGTATTTTAGCCAGAATCAGCCGTTTAAAGTTAAAATGTCTTAAATGATGGATTTGTTTCTTACAAACACGCATCTTCTGGCTTCTCAAGACATTAACTGATGGGCTGGATTGGTGTGGATTACTTGTGGATTATTGTGATGTTTTTATCAGCTGTTTAGTCTCTCATTCTGACGGCACCCATTCACTGCAGAGAATTGTCATTTTTGTGTGAACTATACCTTTAAGAGAATAACACAGTGACTATGAAAACATTGCAGGGCCTGTAACTAATTTCTCTGCAATACTAACCATAACAATTACATAACATGTTTTTGCTGGATGGTGCAGAATTGATGATGTTCTTGTTGGTCAACCACAGTTTTAGCTCTACGGCTCCTGAGGGCCAGTTCATTGTGTTTACCATGCTGGGCCGTCCTGTAACGGCACATTCACAGACAAGCGTGATTGATCAGTCCACCACAGCCGCATTTAGCATAAAAAAAATCAATTTCTGTGGTTGTTGTATCTCAGTCTCTTTTAATTTCATGGATCTTTTAACTTCCTGTCAGCGTAGAGGCCACTGTTTATTGTTTTAAAACTCTTGCTGTTCTTTCTAATGCATTTTTGATGTTGTCAGAGGAAAGATCTCGTAATGAACGCTTTACAGCGGAGTGAGTCAGCAAATTGGCATCCATTTCACCATCTGCTGATATCTAATACTTCAGCATGCGTGTGTGTCTTATGTTTGTGCACGTGTGTTTGTGTACCTGCATGTCAGACTTATTGATGCTTCATTTTGTGTTTCACGTTTTTTAAAGGGGTCATATGATGCTGCTAAAAAGAACATTATTTTGTGTATTTGGTGTAATGAAATGTTTATGTGGTTTAAGGTTAAAAAAAAACATTATTTTCCACATACTGTACATTATTGTTTCTCCTCATTATATGCCCCACACTTCTGTAACTCGTCGTCCTATGTGTGTTTCCCAACACCCCCTTCTCCCTCGTCTGTGATTCGGGGAAAGGCACTCGGTGTAATAACTATCCTCGTGGCACCTTCAATACGAACTGATAGCCCATCTACACTTGTACTGGCTTTTACCTCTATCCGAATTGCAATACGCCAACGCAGGCAACACATAACTCCACGGCCTAGAAGTGTGACTTGACAACCTACTCTCCGGAACAGACTCTCCCCACTCCCAAAAACGATCCCCACCTACCAGTACTCAGGTCAAACAACCCTACAAACTGTTTCCCCCCTGCGGGGCATGAAGAACTAAACAAAGGAGAAACGAAAAAAACAAACGTCCCCGGAGGTCTCACGAAAAACAAAACGCAGCAAAACCCTAGAGGAATACCAGAAGAAGGCCGTGCAAGAATGCGAAGGGTGAGGCCTCAGGGGGTGTTCCGAACAACATCCACAAGAGGAAAGGGAAAGGGAAGGGAAAAAAAAAGAAAAAAAAAGAAAGAACGAGGAAGGGAGGGAGAAAGGGAAGGAAGGAAAAAAGGAGGCGGGGAAAGAAGGGGGAGAGAGCCGAGGGGGTGAGAGGTGGGGGGAAGAGAGGTAATGAAGGGAGATGGATACAAAGAGGGCTACAGAGAAGATCCGCTGACCCGTATGCTTACGTTCGCCGTAAACCATAGAATGGTTTTTACTAAGGTATGTTTCTTAGCACATTTCTTAAAGCTTGTCAATTTTACCTTTTAGATTTTCCTCCTTGCTTATTTTATGTTATTATTATCTCTTTAGAACATAACTAGTCACATCATCCATTCATCGGTTTCCCAATGTCAAAGCCGCAGTGGTTGTGAATTATTATTCATATCTCATAAATCCAATGAATAAATCTTCTTTGAATTTTTTTCATTTTTTGATTTTTTAACTTTCTCATTCACCACCCCTGACAATAATTTAAACTACTAAAAAGGTTAATGTAATTGGGGTTTTTGTTAATTAGCCAACTCACACTTACAACCAGACTACTCTTCTCGTGCTTGCTTTATTTATACCATTTCACAATTTGAGTTATTACTGAAATAAATGACTTTTCCACACATTCTAATTTATTGAGCTGCACTTTATATAAACAAATTCAAATATGATACCCCGTTAATATTTTTACCGCATGTTATTTAATTTCAACTAGTAACGTTAATATATTTTTTATATTTAAATTATAAATGCTACCATCATTACAATCTCACATTTGAAACAATTTTCTCCTATACTTTGAGGGTTAAATGTGCTTAATTGTCATGACAATAATGTAACAATAAATCTTAATGGTCATAAAAGTTTCTTTTGATTTTGGGTACTTATTCGTGGACGCTCTGACAAGTTTGTGATATTGATCCTGGTGTCTGTGTTTTCTATCACTGTCAATTCTGTAGTTGCTCTGACGGTCTGGCTCCGACGGATCCTACATCGTCAGCGTTCGCCTGCGCTTTGAGCTCTATTTGCATGTCCGTCCATCAAACCTCGTCCATGGCACACAGGTGATCCGCTATCCAACACCTTCCGATTCTGATCCTCCGACCCCGCTCGCCTGTTCCTGTTTTTCGGGTATGATAAGACGAGCCCCGTGGACTGAGGAAGATAGTAGCGGGCCGATCCCTCACAACTACAACAGCATTTCCCCGGAAAAGAATCCGCCACCATTAGCGCATTGATGCTAGACTGACCAATCCACGCAGACAGCATCCAGGGTCTGCACCGAAATTCACTCGCCACACTCATGCGCTATTTATAGGACCTGACTCTGATCCGTCATCCCTCGAGCTCAAGCGGCTTCTGCAATTCAACTCGCTTGTTTTTGTCAATAGCTTTCATTATTGTGCTTGGTAAAATACTGAGATTAAAGATATGCATTATTTATTCTGATGTTTTTGATAAACATAGTATTTACCCTCTGTAGATCCAGGAAATCAGGTCCCAAAATGAATCGAGAGAATAATTAAATTTAGGAACTAAACCAACAATCTGAGATTAATTGTAATGTTTGCATGCGTTGTTTTTTTTTTTATAACTTTATTATGCTTTGTTTTAATTTTGAAAGTAATAACGCAAAATATAGAACAATTCTAATATTTCCTCCCCCCAACATATAGAATATTGAATTAATTAAAATAATTTTAAATAACATTACATTTTGTTAGTATATAACACAAAAAACTAAATTACAGAACAATTTCATTTTCCCCCACTCCAATATATAATAACAAGAAATTCAAAAAGAGTAACTAATATTATATTTTGTTATGAACACGCAAAATACGACAACTCCAATTTCTCACTCCACGTATACATTTTTTTAATTATTATTATATAATTTAAATATTACTTTTGTTATAATATTGAAAAAACAACAACAAATACGAACTTCAATTTTAGCACTCAATTTATGATAATTAAATACAAAAAATATAAAAAAAGATATATATATTGTTGTTATAATCTAAAAATAACAACGCAAAATTAAAGACCATTTTCTCACTCTCCAAGGTATGTATAATTCAATAATAATAAATAAATATAATATTTTATTACTTTGGTTTATTTATAATAATAAATAAAGTCACAAAAAGAACATGACGGCTTTTCCCTCCAAACCCCTATCATAACTTTAAATAAATAAATAAATGTTGTCATAATATTGATAAGAACAATACAAAATACATAACTATTCCAACTTTCCTATTCCAACATATATAAATTAAACAGTAAAGTAAGAAATATTATTATTATAAAATTTCTGAAGTTACAGTACAGTATTAGTTGTTGTTTTTTACTCACATTCCGCATGATCTACTCCTTAACAGCTTGTATAAATGTTGACATTAATAGTGTGATTTTAATTTTAGTTATAATAAACTGTGACTTCCTGTAGTGTGGCCTCTGCTTCCTGTCTGTCAGTGTATGTGGACTCCATCAGCTCAGCGATGAGGAGGTGTTTCATTATTGTTGTTGATGACTCATGTGCTGTTTGCTGCTGTCCACACAGGCCGCTGGAGTCCACCAGACGTACTACCAGGGCCGCCCCATGTTCATCCAACAAGGTACAAGTTCCTTTTATTTTCACTGTTTTGACATTGAGTTAAAGGGACAGAACACACAAAAAAGTGTTTCTGTCTGTGCCTTTCATTTAGGCTCCTGTGACATATACAGTCTCCCTGAGGTCAAAGGTCAAGCCCCTAAACCAGGAGAAGTGCCCACGTATGTGAACACGCAGCACATTGACACACAGATGCTGGCTGCCCTCCAGGGAGAGTCAGAGACGCCGTCCGATTCGGGCACGAGTGGGACAGCTAAAGACAGCCCGAGGAAGGACCTCTTTGACATGAGTAAGAGTTTATAGTCTGTTCATTCTTAACACTGCTGTAGGACTATGTAATGTACGTGTTTTACAGCGCCGTCAATAGGTGGCACATAAAAATGCACTTCATAACACAAAAGTTCAAATCTGCAAGTTCAGGTTGTCAGAATGCCGTCTTGGCGAGTATTAGTTACTGTGAAATAAAATGACTCATAACTCAATATAAGATTGTGGTCATATTGCCCACCCCTAATTGTCATATTTCTGACCCTGGAGCACAAAACCAGTCATAAGGGTCAATTTTTTTAAATCAAGAGTTATACATCATCTGAAAGCTGAATAAATAAGCGTTCCATTGATGTGTGGTTTGTTAGGATAGGACAATATTTGGACAAATCTGGAATCTGAGGGTGCAAAAAAATCTAAATATTGAGAAAATCATCTGTAAAGTTGTCCAAATGAAGTTCTTAGAAATGCATATTACTAATCTAAAATTAAGTTTTGATATATTTACAGTAGGAAATTTACTAAATATCTTCATGGAACATGATCTTTACTTAATATCCTAATGATTTTTGGCATCAAAGAAAAATCTATTATTTTGGCCCATAAAATTTATTTTTGGCTATTGCTACAAATATACCCCAGCGACGTAAGACTGCTTTTGTGCTCCAGGGTCACATTTGTTTTTTTGGTATTTTGTATACCTATAAAACTTGCTTGAAAAATACTGGCTTTTTAGCCAATTTATGGCATAGCAGATTAGATTGTCAAAATGATTTTTCATCATTCTATGTGGCAGCAGAAAAATGAGAGAAAATACAAAAAAAGCATAAAATGACACACAACCAGAAACATTGTGATAAAGAACCAACAAATAAAAACAATCTCTTCCATGACATTGTGTCCAATCTGAACATTTCTGATTCTGTGTGTTAGCTCCGCCCATAACCAAATCTCATTGGTCCAGAATCCCACCCCTCATTTGAATATTAAATGTGACCCTGGAGCACAAAGCCAGTCATAAGTAGCACGGGTATATTTGTAGCAATAGCCAAAAATACATTATATGGGTCAAAATGATCCATTTTTCTTTTATGCCAAAAATGGTTAGGAATATTATCTCAGATCATGTGCCTGAGATATGTGGACATTTCCTACCGTAATATACAACACTTATTTTCGTATTCGTATGTTCATTGCAAGAACTTACTTTGCACTTAAGATGATTTTCTTAATATTTAGATTTTTTTTTTGCACCCTCAGATTCCAGATTTGTCCAAGATGGTCCTATGTCTAACACCACCAACATCATGCAAGTTTATTTATTTATTCAGCTTTCAGATGATGTATAAATCTCAATTTAAAAAAATTGAACCTCTTGACTGGTTTTGTGGTCCAGGGTCACAAATATCTTCTGACTGTATCACATCATTGTCAGCAGTTTTTGTAGAAAGATGATAAAAGTGAGGAAAATTGAGTCATTTCATTAACGAATCCCTTTTGTCACAAGTCAAATTTAGTGCTTTACACAAAACACATGGTTTCAAAGCAACTTCAAAAGCAGAAAATCATGATGCTAATGTTTATAATATATTAACATCTTCACGCCTCATAGTGGCATTTGGCAGATATACTGTATGTATGTGGATAAAGTTGGACAGAATTATACTGTATATCAAAACATGTTTTATAAAATAGTGCTGGTTTAAGTTCTCTTAGAAAATTATAAACTAAAAATAAAAGTGCAATTCAAAAACCTACAACATAAATTGTTCAATAATTTATTTATTGGATTTTTTACTTATTACTCACCATGAAAATAGCAAAAACATTGGTGTTGAAACACCAACCAACCTTATATGAAGAGCTGGGTGACATTTTGAGACTAAATAAAAATGTTAAATGTTTTCTCGTGCCATCAGAGCCGTTTGAGGACGCCATCATGACCCAGACTCCGGCTCCAGCTCCTCCAGCCTCAGAGCTGCATAAAGCGGCGTCCGTGGATAACTGCAGTCCTCTGCTGATGCGCGCGGCCGCTCTGAGAGCTCAGGAGGAGCTGGAGGACCAGACATGGTACCACGGAGAGATGAGCCGCCGCCAGGCCGAGAAACTGCTGCTCCGCGACGGAGACTTCCTGGTGCGGAAGAGCAGCACTAACCCGGGCTCATACGTCCTGACAGGGATGCACCACGGCCTGGCCAAACACCTGCTGCTGGTCGATCCGGAGGGAACGGTGAGAGCCATGCTCACCCATACACACCAAACTCAGTGGCTGTTTTTAACCTCACTATTTCTTAAAGGTGACATATCATGAAAATCTGACTTGTCCAGGTTGTAAGTGCTATAATCGTGTCCCCGGTGCATCTACCAACCAAGGAAACGTGAAAAAGATTAACCCAGTAACTTTGTTTTGTGAAGCCTTTTTCTGCAAGCCTCTGAGAAAACAAGCGGGTCTGATTACGTTCCCTTGGTGATGTGGCAAAGCGATCTCATTATAATATTACCGCCCCTTAATCTGTAAGTTTACACCCACGGCGCCGTTATTTAGATTTTGCAAGCGACAACGGTGTGCTAGCTCTAATGCCATGGTGAAGGTTTGAGCAAAACATGCTAACTGTTCTGTGTTTGGCTGCACAGACGAGCACAGAACACTATTTAGAGAGTCCCAGCCTCAGAGGAGACAACAGAGCAGTGCATTTATTGATGTATTTACTGTATATTGCTGCTGCCACACAGATCTAAAATAAACAAGCAATTTATTTCCCAGCTGTTTACCTTCACAGACATAACCGACTGTTTTTGTAACTCATGTGTGTTTTTAACGTAAACTTGTGTGTGAATGAGAACTTAGTTTAGTACTCACATGCTGTGACAGCCGCTTTCTGTGCGTGTGCTTCAGATGTGTGCTCTCAGAAAACCCTATATCAGAAGTTTAAACTCATATGGTTTAAACGCATGATTTCAGCGCGATAAACGTGTTAATCAGAACCAAAACAGATGTTTTTTTTAGCAGGTCTGAGCTGTAATGGCGCAACTCTATTCTGGAAGAAGGGGCGGGGAGCAGCAGCTCATTTGCATTTAAAGAGACAGGCCCGAAAAACAGCCTGTTTCTGCTTCCACTCAAAATAGGCATTTTCAAAATGATATAATAAATGATCTGTGGGTATTTTGAGCTGAAACTTCACAGACACATTCTGGGGACACCAGAGACTTATATTACATATTGTAAAAAGGGGCATAATATGTCTCCTTTAAGAATAAAAAGCCTACTCTTGCACTGATGCAATCACAATTTTAGCGATATTATCACCTCCACTGAAAAATGAGAAACCGTTTTCAACATTGCTTGTAAATTTTACAAATAATTACAAAGAAACAGCACATTGAATTAAACATGTAATTTTGAAATAGTGTTTTCTTGTAAAACAAACTCCAGTAGTGTTTTTCTTTCTCCGATAAAACATTTTTACAGTGTATTAAAGTAAACTTAGTGGGATTCAAACGTCTTAGAGCTCTAGAGAAAGTGCTTCTGTTTTAGGCTCTTTTGTAGTTGAAAGTAAAACATTTGGAGTGAAAGTTCTCCAGCATGATTTGAGATGTTGCAAAGAGCATCGCGAGCGTCAGTGGAGAAGAAAATCTCTGTCACATGATCAGCGACACTCATTTGCTTATATTTGATTAGTCACAGAGATACTGCAGAATCTGAAATAGATCTGCGTTCATTTGATCATTTTATTTAAAACATTTCCAAATCCTAAAACTGTTTAGTTCCAGGTTTGAATGAATGAAATACAATATTTCCAATCTGGATTTTGGACTCCACTGTAGTTGCCACAAGTCTGGGGTCAGAAAGATTTTTTAATGTTTCTGAAAGGAGTCTCTTCTGCTCAGCAAAGGCTGCATTTATATGACCAAAAATACAGTAAAAACTGTAATATTGTGAAATATTATTACAATTTAAAATAACTGTTTTCTATGTGAATATCTTTTAAACTGTAATTTATTGCTCCTGTGTATTTCAGCTCATTCCTGGCAAATCCATCTTCAGTGTCACATGATCTTCAGAAATCAGTATAATATGCTGATTTGCTGCCCGAAAGGGTTTAAGTGAAAATGATCAAATAATTATATTATTTCAGCTAGTTGACATTTTTATTTTAACTAAAACTTAATACAAACTTACTTGAACATTAAAAATGACTAAAACAACAAAATTACTAAAAGTTTAACTAAAATTAAAATGTAAACGTTAAAAAAAAAAGAAAGAAATCTAATTAAGAATATTAACAAAACTAACTGTAATATTGATACGAAAAGACACTGGTGCTCAAGAAATATTTCTGATTATTATCACTGTTGAAAACAGTTGTGCTGCTTCATATTTTTGTGGAAACCGTGATACATTTCATTCTTCATGATTCTCTGAAGTTTGATGAATAGAACGTTCAAAAGAACAGCATTTATTTGAAATCCTCTGTAACATTTTAAACGTCTTTACTGGCACTTTTGATCAATTTTATGCGTCCTCGCTAAATACAAATACTAATTTCTTCCAAAAAACATCTTACTGACACCAAATGTTTAAATGGTAGAGCATGTTTCTGCATATGTGCGTAAACTTTCAAATCTAATTTTTGTCTCCTCAAGGTCCGGACGAAGGATCACATATTCGAGAGCATAAGCCACCTGATTGGCCATCACCGTGACAACAACCTGCCAATCGTGTCGGCGGGAAGCGAACTGTGTTTGAAGCAGCCCGTGGAAAGAAAACAGTGACGACACCTGAAATCCCGCGGGAGGCTCACGACGCCGCTCTTTTACGAAAACACACACGCTCAGATGACTGATCTCCGTCGGAGAACACGTGACGCTTGTCCAACGATGCAGGATTTTAGTTTGGATGATGCGAAAGTGCTCTCACCAAAAGCTGAATTCTAGAACTGACAGTTATTTTATTGCGTTGGCTGAGAATCTCTATTTTTGAAGAAGACAGCCGTTCGAAAGGGGAGTTTGGACGAACTCGGCCCCCAAGAGGCATGAGACGAAAACTAGCTACAGAGTATTTTAGAATAAAAAAGTTTTAGTTTTGTCTATCAAGCACAACCGGATTTTCATGTTCGTCGGTAAGAGATAGAAGGAAAACTACTATTTGAGACAACGTAAAACAAAGCTGTTTATATCGACCTATTTTAGGAGTTCGTCCTTTACTGCAGCTAGTGCGCGAGATCATTTGGTAGCTTCTATCGAATCACTGCTTTTCAGAGGGAAGATGACGTGAATGTGTTTGCTTTAAAACAATACACACTCCGACATGCTGCACGAACACACACACACACACACACACACACACCTTCAGTTTTCTATGACGTTGAAACCTCTGGCACTCGCATGACTTAAAACCTTAATTGTACTTGTGGTCATTGTTGCTAGCATCCAGAGCCCCAGCGGAGGTGCTTTTGTGTGCTCACAATGTCAAATATTTATGCTTTCCCAGTATTCCTTGAGTTTAGCTCCTTCTTTAAACGTGTCAGAGGTGTGTAGTCGCTCGGCTCGGGCCTTTACTTTATACCTTGGATGTTTCTATGGGTTCTGGCTTTCATGGTTCGACTGTGGGCTTCACAAACACACACACTGGTATTATAATTATTCTTCTGATGATTATTTTCAATTAAACCGTTCTAAATGAATAGCACAATTAACGCTTTTCTGTGTGAGGGAGACGGTCTGGTGTGTTTTTGCACAGTCTAATTACTGGACAAACTGGAGTATTACTGGATTTGTCACCGTTTTAGCCACGCTTTAAAATATTCATATTTATTATACCGTAAACATGCTTCGGTAGCATTTAGTGTTTTTCTTTAAATCCACATTTCAGATAAATGAAATGTGCATCTGATACTATTCGTGTTTAGAAAATACCCCAAGATATGCAAGCATGAAATTGACCCCAAAAATCATCAAAAAATTATATTTTTGTCATACAGACATTGAAGCTTAATTATCATGACAATAATTCAAAAAATATTAGTAGTCCTACAAACAAGTTTCCTTTTTTATGCTGAATATAATTGGTTTTCTTCCTCTTTTTTTTTAAATTAAATTATTATTATTTATTTATTTTTGCATCTGATTGCTGTTTGGAAAATAGCACTAAGATATGAACTTATATCTTAGTGCATAAGGGTGTATCTCATAAAAACGTCATGAAACTGACCCCAAAATGAAAATTCCCCATAAAAATAATGCAGCAAAATATTAATGTTCCTGCAAACTGGTTTCGTTTTTTTAAATACTGAATATAATTTTTTTTTTGGGAAAATGTCATCCAATATAATCACTGATATTAACTTATAAAGTTATCATGCATAAATAAGGGTGAATCTCATAAAAAAATTAAGGAATCAACAGAAAGGTAGTCAATGAAGCTTATTATTGTCATGAGAATAATCCAAAAAATATAAATGGTCCTAGATACAAGCTTAATTTGCTTTAAGATGAATATAATTTATTTTCTTCTTTTTTTATTTTTTTGGCAGAGTGGAATATGACCTTTCTTGATGAGATTCACCCATAAATTGTGATTTGCATAAATATTAAAGAAGTTTTGTAGTCTAGAATGATGAAGTTTCATATATGCTCAACTGTGGATCTCTTTTCTTTCTCTAAATTTGAATATGATTGTTGTTATCGTTTGCATTATTGCATCACTTTGAATATCGTCATTCTCACACAAACACAACACATGATATTTATGTAGTGAATTTTGTCACATTAAACTCTGAATATATTGATGTGGAGGTACAGGATGAATGAGAAAAATCTATTTTTAGTTTTAAATAATTGTAATTTTACAGTTAAATTAATCCTATTTAATTTATTAAATACTATACATACAAACAATAAAATAATCTCATACTTCATATTTTCACTGAACAATTTACAGCACAAGATAGAATCACTATGTATATGCATTTTACATCTGCATATACATAAAGTGCATATTTTTGTTGATTAATATTATATCACCCTCTATTTCGCGAGTCAAAGTTGCATTATTATTAGCCAAACCTAAATTGCAGATCATGATGAATCAACAGAAGGTTTTGAAAAGCAAGACTAGTTCAGTTTAAGCTGCTCTAAATCTTTACATAATATTTTCACAAATTTCTAGTCTGCGAAATTACTGAAGGATTTTTCCGAAATGCAAACTGCCAAATCCCAGCATAATTTCACTGAACCTTATTTATCTAATCTTAGGGAAAGATGTTCTATTATATTACACTCATTAAACTGACTCCAACTAATCAGTGGTGGTTTAACTCTTTTTGTAATGCTAAATCGTATTATTCATTACTAAACTACAGTGTTGCTTTGCCATCCCGAGTTGTGTTTAGGAAAATGTGCCTTTTATTTGTACTATCGTGCTTTTCTCTTGAAAGCACCTTCCACTGAGCGTTTGATCACAGCGGTTCACAGGCCATGAAACAGGTGACAGAATTCAACCTCCCAAAGCCCAAACCGTGTTTGCAGGTCCCATCTCTGCTTGTATGAATTATTCCTATTCTTTATGATTGGTGGCAATAAAAGAATCATGTGTATTCCTCTTTGATTACGCTGGTTATTCAGGTGAATCTGAACAGGTTCAGGTCATATTTCACCCCAAATTTAAAAAAAAAACAAATCAGGAATTATGTTTTGCATGAAGAAAATTAATCCTATTTTCCCAGTCCTCATTAGCATAAAAATGTCATTCTCATTACTGTATTGATTAGATATATAGAGTACACTATGTATGTTGTGTGTGTGTGTGTGTATATATATTATATATATATATATATCATATATATATTAGCTTGTGTCATTACTATCTATCAATATCTAATATATATATATATATATGATAGATTCTTAAATTTAAGATGCTTACTTGAGGAGCATTGTATCATTTATTTATTTTATTAATCTATTTTAGATTTGATTTATATTTAATTGTATTGATTTTATATATTTATTTTGTGCTGCTTGTATGTGTCCAGCAGATGGCGCAAGTGCACTATTAATATTTCCTTACACAGCACTGCATGTGGGACCATAAACAGCTGTATTGGTTTAAATCATTAATATACATACATTTACAGCAGCGTACATTACTCTTGTATGATTGTTCTTTGGTAAAAGTTTGATAAGTTATTTCAAGAAAAATCAACAACCTATATACAACTATCAACAGACGTTAATTGCAACATGCTAGTATAACATCCACAACACTGGCATAAAAGGCTTTTCGGTATACAGATAGTACACATTTCACATAGCGCTATATGAATACCTCTCAATATTTATATAATTGTCAACATGGTCTTTTGTCAGCTACACTGAATGCAAAAAAATTATTTTCTTACTCAGTATTTTTGTCATTTACAGTACAAATATCTAAACATTCTTAATTCAGACCATTTACTAGTACTAGGAAAAGCACTAAAGGTATAAAGTCTTGTTTTCGAAAAATGTATCAAATTCACGTTTTTGTTTAAAACAAAAAAAAAATTCTGCATGGGATAATTTTTTTTATGCAAAACAGTGTTATTTTAGTACATTGAGACGATTATATTTGTTTTATTATTTTGAATCCAGTTTTTACTTTTATATTTTGCTGTTTTCATTTATATCTTATATATAAAATATTATATATATATATCATATATATATATAATTTTTTTTTTTTTGGGGTGGCATTGTTAAATAAAATCAAATGAAATAAAACGTTTTTTATATTTTATTTGATTTATTTGATACAAACAATTAATTGTTTTACTTTTAATTTTAGTTAACTACAATAACTGATTCTAAGGGAAATGATTTTGTTCTGACCCCATTGGCAGATATTTTGGTAACACTTTACAATATTTGTTAACGCTAGTTACATTAGTTAACATAAACTAACGATGACGAATACTTCTAAACATCTTAGTTAATGTTGATGCCAACATTTATTAAAATCAAAAGTTATATCTATTAATGTTATTTAATGGACCTGAGCTAACATAGACTAACAATGAACAGTTGTATTTTTATTAACTAACAAAAATTAATAAATACTGTAACAAATGTATTGCTCATTATTGCTGGTTACTTACTGCATTAAATAATAGGGGGGGGGGGGTATGTTAACAAACGGAACCTTATTGTAAAATGTTAGATTTTTTTTTCTTGTTCTAAGCACAAACATACTTAAATTTTGTTACATTTTTCAGAAAACAGGACTTCTTATCTTAATGTCATTTCTCAAGTAAATGTGTCTTGATTTAAGAATGTTTAGAAATTTGCACTGAAAAACAAGACAAAAATACTGAGTAAGAATAATTTTTTTGCAGTGTAAGAACAGATAGGTTGGGATCTCAAATGAAAGCATCTGTTGGGACATTAAAACTGCTTTCCACTGTTCAACATGCACTTAACCTGCTGATGCTTTATTGTGCACTTTAGTATGCACTAATAGTGCACTTAAAAAGTGCATACTAAAGTTCTATAGCATGCACTAATGCTGTAGTGTGCATTTTAGCAAACACACTGAGTGCTTCAGCTTTTGTTAGCTTGATTCTGCGCGTCTGGGTTTTCCTGTTCGGCCGCCCGCGGGCAGTTGGAGCTGGATTTGCTCCGGCTGGGGTCCGTGTTCTGCTTGCACCCCACCGCGCCGTCCCGCACCAAACACCCACACACGAGCCTGTAAAACGCCCGGCGCATCTCCCTGCTGGCCAGTGTGTAGATGACGGGGTTCATGGCGGAATTCAAGACGGCCAGCACGATGAACCAATCAGCTTTGAGCAGAACCGGGCACGTTTTGGTCCCGCAGGCCACGTCGACGAGGAGCAGCACAAAGATGGGCGTCCAGCAGGCGATGAAGACACCCAACACGATGCTGACGGTGCGCAGGAGGGCCATGGAGTGCTCGCAGTTGCTGTGCTTGGTGACTTTGCGGCTGCTGCTCTTGACCAGGGCGTAAATGCGGGCATAGAGGACGGAGATGGCCAGCAGGAGCGAGATGAAGATGGTGATGCAGAACGCTACATAGCTCTTGCTGTAAAGAGGTAAGATGGTGGAGCACTGAGGAAGATCCTCCAGACAGTTCCAGCCTAAAATAGGCAGCGCTCCCAGTGTGATCGCGATCAGCCAGCACGTTCCTATGAGCAGAAACACCCGATAGTTTTTGCTTGCGTTATAAGGCCTCATTTTGATCATAGTAAGGTGGCGTTCGATCGCAATCGCCAGTAGGCTGAAAATAGACGCGCCTAATGCGACAAACATACTCCCTTCTCGAACAAACCACTCGGCCGGAGACAAGTGTAGCGTCCACTGTCCTGACATCAGCAGGTTGACTATATAAGTCACGCCGGCTAACAAGTCGCACAAAGCCAGGTTGGCGATAAAAAAGTACATCCGGTTATGAAATTTGTGGTTTTGCCAGATGGCCACCAGCACTATCAGGTTCTCCAGGATGATGAGGCCGCAAACGACCAAAAACACGGTCGTTTTGGGGTCCAATGGGGCGCCTTCGGTCTCATTGCGATTGTCTAGTTTCCCCGTGTAGTTGTAATGCAGGAAAATGTGTTGGTTGATCATTGCGGGACGATTCAGACAGGATCTTCCGGACAGGTGCGGATCGTGCAGGTAAGACGGCTCACAGATGGGTGTTTGGCGAGCGAGTCGACTGCTTTCTTCAGGGTTTACCTGTCAGTCATCACGCTGTACTGTCATGTCGGTGGCACACATCTGCCTGTGGAGTCAAGCAGATGTGCTTTAAAGACAGCTACTATAATGACACCATGATCCAGTCAGATCTGGATTTTGTTTCATGAAAACTTGACTTCAACACATGCTGGAACATTTGAGATGCGTTTCAAGTCACAATATAGAATTAATTAAGGATAAATTATCCTTGTAGTTGTACAAAAATATGGTGCCACTACATATATACACTAAGTAGCGTGTATATATATAGTATTTCAAGGTACTGTAAAATACTCTTCAAAAGTTTGGGGTCTGTATTTTTTATGTTTTTGAAATGTGTCTCTTTATGCTCACCAAGGCTGCATTTATTTGATTAAAAATACTGTAAAAATTGTGAAATATTATTACAATTTAAAATATCATTTTTTTTATTAGAATATATTGTAAAATGTAATTTATTTCTGTGATCAAAGCTGAATTTTCAGCATCATTACTCCAGTCTTCAGTGTCCCGCATGATCCTTCAGAAATCATTCTAATATTCTGATTTGCTGCTCAAGAAACTATATCAATGTTGAAAAAAAAAAGGTTTGTTAAACCTTTTTTTTTTTTTTTTGAAGTCTTTGATGAATAGAAAGTTCCAAAGAACAGCATTTATTTGAAATAGAAATCTTTTTGAACATTATAAAAGTGTCTACTCTTACTTTTGATCGATTGCATGCATCCTTGCTGTATTACTTTCTTTCAAAAATGTATCTTACAGACCCCAAACGTTTGCACAGTAGCGTTTTTCAAAGAAAACCATGGTACTACCCACTTAGAAAGTCCATCTTAAACTTGCAGTTGCTTCTTGGAGTACAGCAGCTGGTTTGAACTAGCTGGTTAAGGTTCCTGTGGCTCAGTGGTAGAGCATTGTGTTAGCAGCGCAGAGGTCGTGGATTCAATTCCCAGAGAACACACAGACTGATAAAAAATATATAGCCTGAATGCACTGTAAGTTTGGATAAAATTGTCTGCTAATCATACATTTATTTATTTAAGTGGACAGGTGGGTGGTTAACCAGAGACTGACCAGCTAGTATGCTTTATATTAACACATTCACCATCATCTGAATTTTCCAACAGGCCACTTTATATTAGAGTAATATAACATGCATTGCATGCACATATAGTTTTTAATATATGCAGAGCTGGGTAGATTACTTACAAATAGTAGTCCGTTACTGATTCCAAATTACATGACAAAAATTGTAGCTAGTAACATAATCGATTACATTACACATTTTAGGTAACATAATCAGACTACTTTTTGAATACTTTTGACCTTACTCTTTCATCACATTGATTTAAATAGGATAATCAAGAGCAAAACAAAGTACAAAACGAGGATTTGTAAAGAAAAATGACGGAGGATTTCAAAAGAAGCCAAGAGGAGACTGGATAAAGTAAGGGAACTTTGCTTCCTTTGCTCCGGTAAACAAAACTACACCTGCGTCCTACACCGTCTGCTGGAACGCCATGACAGTTAGCAGAAGCTAGAGATTACAGTTTATAACGTTTTAACCATATGGATATTTTTCTTACAAAAACAGGAGGCCTTTATTTAGCCATTTGGAGCACTTTTTATGATGGATGGACACCGTTTGTTGGACTTTTATTGAACTATTGAATCTCAATAGTTGAGGCATTATAAAGCTTGGAAGTGCCAGGACATTTTTTTAAATATCTCCGATTGGACTCGTCTGAAAGAAGAAAGTCATAAACACCTAGGATGGCTTGAGGGTGAGTAAATCATGGGGTAATTTTTAATTTATGTGTGAACTATCCCTTTAATTAAGAACATATTTATTTTAAAATCTCAGGGGGACTTCAAGTAAATATATTAAGTGAAAGAGCTTCAGATGACAAAAAAGATTGGGAATGCCTGCATAACATGAATTTGTGCATTTTAATGTGTTTGAAAGCCAAAAGCCTTCCAAAGACACAGGTTAAATAACCCACTGGGATATAATTGAAATGATTTTTGTAAATCCAGTGGTCAAGTGCTGTGTAGCCGCCTGACTGCTCTCTGTGTGAATGTCCACAAAACTGAAAGACTTTCCAAGTGCACTCTTAAAAATAAAGGTGCTTCAAAAGGTTCTTCAAGCGATGCCATAGAAGAACCATTTTTGGTTCCACAAAGAAGCATTCAGTCAAAGGTTCTTTAAAGAAGCATCTCTTTCTTACCTTTTTATAATCTGAAGAACCTTCTTTCGCCACAAAGAAGCTTTTGTGAAACAGAAAGGTTCTTCAGATGTTAAAGGTTCTTTATGGAACCATTTAGACAAAAAAGGTTCTTCTATGGCATCGTGAAGCACCTTTATTTTTAAGAGTGTATTTAGAACAGTGAAAATTAAAAAGATGAAAAATCAATAAATTATTGCAGCTGTGTGAATAATATGTAATCCATAAAAAAAAGCAACTGTAGTCTGATTACGGGTATTTTAAAATGTAATTTAATCTCATTTTTGGAATCTGATTACGCGATCCAGAGCACATCTAATCTACCCAGCTCTGACTGCATGATCCAGAATAATTCGACGCACAAAACTTACTCTGTCGTTTGCATTGAACTTGCTGTGGTGCGCGTGATTGCAGACTGAATGACAATCATTTAAAAACCAGCATAACAAAATATAATTCCCATCAAATCTGAGCATCGCGTAAAATGTGTATTTAAATCTCTGACATGCATCTCGTCTTTGATTACTCACCATCAGATATCACGAACCGCAGAGTTTCTTCACTGAGACCCATTCGTGTTGTGCTTTGTTCAAATAGGAGCTGTTATATTTCCATCTTTACCGTGCCGAAGTTCAGCCTCGCGCGCGCAATGGAAGAAAGTCCTTTCTCGCAGTGCTGCTCTTTTCCTGCGGTGCCTGAGACAGTCAGTCCAGCCCACCACACACCTCCCACCGTCTGGAGCAGCACAGCAGTTCTGACACACTGTCTGTATTCTATAGCAAACAAGAAACAATTGGGCGTTTTGCATTATTGTGGCATATTTAGCTGCCCCTTATTTCAGAAGAAGCGAAAAGTAGGATAAACATGTGTAACATACAAATGTTAAAGATGAGCAAACTGCTTATAGTTTTTAACAGCGGCTCTGAAAAAATCACATTCTTTTACTGTTTCTACTGTTTCTATCTTTTGTTTTCTTCTCTTAAATCCACATAAATACTTTATTTGATTCAATAAATAAAAAGTTTAATTGGTCAAACCAGTGTTCAAAACATGGTTATGGCCTTGGATTATCTGTTTTAAACTTTTGAAAAGTACTAGAGATGCACTTTTATGTAGTTATTAATGTTATTTTTACTTGTTATGTTATTATTACTGTAAATACCGGGTTTTCATTCAAGATGACTACGAGGACCCATTTCAATTATTTTCTGTGGAAATCAACAACAACTGGATCAATAATGGAGCTTAAGTTGTATTTATTATGGAATATTGTTTTGGTGCAATTCTGGCAATTCTTTGCCTTAAATATAGAATATATATAGATAATATAAGCTATATATATAGAGCGATTTAGGTTTCAATAACTTCCCAGGTTTTTATCCCCCACTAATGAAAAAGAAACCAAAGCAACAAACTTTTGATCTTGGATCGCTGCTCAGCCAATCAAATTTAAATGTTTTATACAAGAAAATCCAAGAAAAACACGTCCATTTAGAAAAGCTCTCATACCTTAGGTATGTTTAGACTTGATGAGAAACAAATAAAACATTTTTTTTTAAAAACAGCAAACTCTACAGTGCATAACCAGATTTTCCATCTTATCACAGAAGCGACTGGCAGCCATCAGATTGAACTGGAGCTCACTGCGCTCAGCCCGCAGATTTCAGAGGTGAGTAATGGAAACATCCCAGAAGAGAGAGAGAGAGAGACTCTGCCAAGACCAGTCTGCAGACCAGAGCAATAAACATACAGTGAGCTCAGCTGACATTCAGATGAAGCTGCGGTGAAGGCCTGATCCCTGCTGACGTGTGTGTGAGCTGCTCTGAAAGTGTGTGTTTAGCATTTATACACCACAGAACGAGTCAAAGTTGAGTGCTCTACTGTTCTTCTTCTTGTTTTCGGGGGGGCGGGGGGGTCGCTCTGAAGATATGTGTCTGTATTTGTCTATTTGGCACACTAGCAATATAACATTCTTTAATGGTTGATTCTCATCAAAACGGTGTCCGATAACACAACATATATATATATATCTATCCACACACACAAAATACAGATGAAAATCAATAAAAATCAATATGGAAAAGAATTAGATGTATTCAATTTATGTCATTTCTAATTGGTGTAATTTATACTTGCAATGAATATTATGATGTATAAATACTTTATATATGTATTTATATTTATGTAATTTATTATATTAATTATATTTATATATTAATTACTTAAAGGCACAATATGTAATTTTTCGCCGCTGGAGGGAGCGTATTCAAAATAAACAAAGAGACAAAGGCATAGTTTGATGACGCTGTGACATAGTGTTGAATCATGGGAGTTGTGGTCTTCATCCGCACAGCCAAAGCAATCCGACGGGACTATTGGCAGAAATCATGTTCATGGATGAGCTAACGTAGTAGAATGGAGCAGGGTGAGGCTGAAAGCCGTCGAAGCGAAACGATGCTGAACGAGCGTGACACACGGCTCGAAAGTAGCGGAGCTTTTATTATGCCACAGTCGCGTGCTTCCGCTCATTCCGGTCGTGCGTATGTGTGGTAAAGCAGCACTGTTTTATCATACAAGATACATTTGAAAGTTCTGTTATAAAATGCTACTGTGCGGTCGTCACCGGTCTATTAAAAAACACAACATATTAAAGCGTCTTTGGTGTTTCCATGTTTTCTACAAAACAAAACAAAAAATCGGAAATCGAGGGGTTATGACGTCATTGCAGGTGACACAATGACACTATGGACATGGTCCATGTCACCGTTTAAAATTGCTTATTTCTCTGGATTTCAACATTCTTCGAAACATTTGGGATAATTTAAGTACACAAGGCATCCCTGTCCCCCTAGTGTTTTTGGATATTTTAATAAAAAAATCTTAACATATTGTGCCTTTAACTGTTTTCATTTAATTAAGCTTTTCAGTTATACTTTTTCATTCATTTATCATTCAAGTTGTAAATAAATATAAATTAATATATATATATATCGTTACATACCAACATTATATAAATAGACTGATTTCCCGCTGTAGTGACTCAGACTGGGATAAATGGCCAAGAAAACCCCCTCTCATTAGATTCGCAGATATAAAACACACACCACACACACACACACACACACCACACCACCCCCAACACACACAAACACCACACACACCCACACACACACACACACACACACACACACACACACGTGTTTATAACCCCTGATCATCGTCAGCACTGCTTGCACAATTTCCCACCTGTACCAGCAGGTGTATTTGTACAGAAATCATGGATTACTAATCTGAGTTTAGTTTAGTGCCGTCAGAAAAAACACAAAGCCAAGAGTCAAGAGCTTTTCCTGGAAGAAAATGTTTTTGCTCAGAGCTCAGGAGACTTAAAGAGAAGCATATAGAGAAAAACGTTATTATGGACTTTTTAGGTTTTGGTTTAAAGTTAAAATTGACAGTTTTTGGTTTCTCAAGACATTAACTGAGGGCTGGTGGAGTGGTGTGGATTACTTGGTGGATTATTGTGATGTTTTATTAGCTGTTTGGACTCTCATTCTGATGGCACTCATTCACTGCAGAGCATCCATTGGTTAGCAATTGATGGAATGCTACATTTCTCTAAATCTGATTAAGAAACAAACTCATCTGCATCTTGGGTGGCCTGAGGGTGAGTACATTTTCAGCAAATTTTCATTTTTGGGTTTTATTAGAGATATCCATTATGTTTCATTGAAGTACTGACTGCTTAAAGGGGAGTTCACGTGTTTTTTCTAGCCTTGATTGGATTTATGGGGGTGCCGTCCTAACATGTGTTAATGCCTTGAGTTTTTTAAAAAAAAAACACATTAGTTTTCAATAAAATTTCACCCTTTATTAACACACCGCTCTGTCCTTTCTTCTCTAGAAACAGGGATAATTGTCCTCCTGTTTTTTATGAGCCCCAACCTCCCTCGAAATAGGCCATGGCTACTGATTGTTTAGCTAGCCCAAGGTGTTTGAATTGCTAAACCGCCTATCGTGCATGTTTTTTGTTTGTTGTTGTCTCACACTTTTAGATACGCTGTTATTTGTAAATGCTACTGCTTATGTTAGCTTTTAATATACGGTTTTATCCTGATTAAAGCTTTAATACAGTACAGCAACCGCATGCGCGTCCATTTTTAATGCTTCTCATAGCTATGTGAAAATGAGTGTATAATTGTAACAGTTCATTTTTGGAGTTGAGCTGAATGAGAGAGAGAGAGAGATAGATGCAGAGTGTGTGCAGAGCAGGGAACGCGAGGAACAGGATGAGAACGCTGCTTTAGAACATTGATTTTCAATCTTGTGAATCCATTAGAATCGTTAGAAGACAGAATCGCGATTCATAATTGAATAGATTTTTACGTGCAGCTCTAGTTTTCTCTTCCTCTTCTCTAAAGTAGCGCAGCATCGCCCCCTTTGTTGCCTTTTCCCGAGGGCGGGGTTTATCTGGGTTTGTGATGTCACGAACCCGGGAAGTAACTTGTTGTAGTCTCTATCAGCCGTTTTTGTAGGCATTAAACGGCCAGAATTTTAAAAGACAATATATCCGTTTGCATTGAACTTTCAGCTTCGTAACTTTGCAGATATTGTTTATGCTCAAACAGCAACATTACACACTAACTAACGTTAAAAAAGTGAAATCTAAACCACCCCTTTAAATAAAACATATCTAGTTACAGATGAGTCAATAATTGTCATTCAGGTTTTTATTTCGCAGTTATCATGACATTCGTGCCTGAACCTGCAAATTACTTCAGAAGTTCATGGTGCGTCACTTATATATTTCATTTCCTCAATTGTTAGAAATTGTTGTGTTTTTTTAAGTATAGGTACATGGAGACATTTGCATAAGTCTCCTAGGGTCGGATTCACAAAAATCCTCTTAATAAAGAAGTTCATGAATTACTTAAAATAAATTCCTAGAACTCTGTAATAATTTTCCTAAGTGTATTTTTTTAAATTATGAAGTTCTCAAATATGTTCTTAAGAACCTTTTATTTATTTATGTATTTATTTATTTTTGTGAATCCAGCTTCTGCTTCTGAGAAAACAACCCCAGTAATCTCACAAGTAACTAAAAATGCTGTATAAAAACAGAAAAGGAACTGGTAATTTTATGCTGTTAAGTTTAAAATAATTTCCATTAACCTTAAAATACAACACAGTGCAATGCATAATTTAAAATATAAGTAAACACTGTAAATAAACCCACTAAATACACAAAATTCCTTCATATTAACACACTGTCTTTCAGGACGTTTCTTAGCGTTAATGTCTCATACTGTGCTCAAATTTGCCAAGATACCAGTGTCTGCAATTAAAGATATTATTTTATAGCTCTAATTTAATAACTATTGGCTCATTTCTGTCTGTTTTTATTTCGCCTATAAGGACTTGTAGGAACAGCATTATTAAAGGTCATTGAATCCTGCAGAAATGGTGTTTCTGAAGCAGCAGTCTGTCTCTGTGCCAAACATGTTAGATTGGTTCACTACAGGCCTCAGAAAGCAAGAGCTGGGGGAGTTCAGACGGAAAGCCCTCATTTACTTACGAGAGAAACTCATGAGCAATTACAGTGAGTCGAAGCCTTTCATTTACTCTCTCTCGCTCGCTTCAATTGTTCCCGTTTTGCATCTCTGTTTGGCAAAATGCCTTTATTTGACATGTTTTTTATTTTGTATTATTATTTTATTATTATTACTTCATTTATTTTTAAATGATTGGAATAGTTTTGTCTGCCATATTCAGGGAGGGAGAATAGTTCAGCAGGAAGCCTGTTGTTGTCATGTGACAAGAAAGCTAGGAAACAGGAAATGACATCACAGAGAGGCTTGCATGTCAAGGTCAGTAAGGCTTTAGCCTAAAAGATATTTAATTTCGTTTTATATCCAGGTTAGTTCAGTTTTTTTAGATATCAAACTCATGTTCAGAAATTTATGATAGAATGTTTTTTTTTTATGTGCAAAGGGAAATATATTGTTTTGTTTGATTATTACACAACTTCTTCAGTTTTATTAAATGGTATGAATGATGTGGTTATATTTTTGGGAAGTGAACTTCACTCTTGTTGGTAAGTCACTTTCCTCTGAAGGGGTTTTAAAATCAAATGTCTGAGACGTGGTCAGGTTTGTCTGTGCCAATGATAAACCACAAGAAGAGGAAAGAAGGGTGAACACTCTGAGGTGTTTAGTCTGAGGTCTGTTGTGTCACGTTAGAAGTTCGGACAACTTAAAGGCATAGTTCATCCAAAAATGAAAATTTGCTGAAATTGTTCTCACCCTCAGGTCATCCAACATGTAACATGAGTTTGTTTCTTCATCATGCTGAGCAAGTGATGCAATGCTACATTTCTCCAAATCTGATGAAGCAACAAACTCATCCACATCTTGTATGCACCTTTGGAAGGGTTGAGCACATTTTCAGGACAGGGTGTTTGACAGAAGAAAGGGATGGTGTGTTTAAATGCAGTTCTCAGAACATTTCAGAAACGTTTGGCTAAAAACTCGAGATAACGCATTCCCACAATGTGCATGTATCAAAACAGTCACCGAACTGATTCTGGATCGTTCCGTCAAGCCCTTCGTTTGTGGTTGATGAAATCCCAGCTGGGCATCGACTATCGGATTCCTTCTGACGTTCCCCGGGGGCGTTTTTCCATTCACGGTTATTTATTGTTCATTCTTGTTGACACAAATCAGCGACTGTAAAAAAAAAAAATCTGTGACATTTACAATAAAATACCAGCAGCTGTGGTTGCCACAACTTCACCGTAAAAAATATGGTAGCAAAATTTTAGGCTTTACAGACTTGACTTAAAGTCACAATAAAATACTGTATTTCATTACCTGATGTAATGTTAATAAGCCAACACATTGAAGTACTAATATCTGTTTTGTAATATTGTTGTAATGCCACTTACAGCCAAAAAAAGTGGTGATGAGAAGTCAACGGGGCATGGAACAAAGCTCAGCACAAACAGAGCTTTTCTAGGAGCTGCGGAGGACAGACTTTGTATAGAAGGTGCACAGAGTCTTTCATGCAAACACAAAACACCATCATTTTAACACACATGATACTTAAATAATGCAATAAACATTAATTTAATGACATTAGATGTAAGATTAAACCCTAGTGTACACAACTGATAAGAAAAAAAACTAAGAAGAAACTGTTATTTCAACAAAAAAACATAAAATATGAAGTGTCATGCAGGAATTCTGGGAGTGTCAATTTACGTATTTTCACTGTAAATTATACAATGACTCTTTTTCACTTCCAAAAACCGTATTTCTAACAGTATTTTACTGTAAAAATCACATTAAATGTAATTACATTTATTCACTGAATTTTTAATTAGGGGTTTTTAAATGGAAACTTACCGATAATCAATTAACAGGTTTTTTTGTAGCATTTTTACAGTCTTTTACTGATAAAATCACAGTCTTTTTTTTACAGTGAGGGCATTGGCTCCTACACTCTTAAAAATAAAGGTTCCAAAAATGAGTTTTCACAGTGATGCCATAGAAGAACCATTTTTGGTTCCAAAAAGAACCATTCAGTCAAAAGTTCTTTAAAAAAACATCTCTTTCTTAACTTTTTATAATCTGAAGAACCTTCTTCGCTACAAAGAACCTTTTGTGAAAAAGAAAGGTTCGTCAGATGTTAAAGGTTCTTTAGGAACCATTTAGACAAAATGGTTCTTCTATGGCACGTGAAGCACCTTTATTTTTAAGAGAGGTACAGCGGCAGTCTGAAGAAGCTTTCGAGCCCAAGTGTTTGTTATCCAGATAAGCCTGGTTTATACATCCATTGCTCTGAAAACAGAAGATTGCGTTTTTGTGGAGCAATATGAGTCTTGCAAAGGTGTTGTCGGTTCTGACTTTTAATGATTAGTCCCTGATGCTTTCTCTGAGTAGGATATTGACGTCCGCTATTGAGTTATTGATCAGGGAGATAGTGAGATTTAGAGACTTACAATGGCTGGAAGTAGAGTGACAAAGATAAATAATAATAGATATCTATTTCCAATGAATAGTCATCCAAAAAGTGAAATTATTTAGCTGAAAATGTGCGCCTTAAGAGTTTTTTTCTTCATCAGATTTGGAGAAATGTAGCATTGATCAGGGTGTGTCTCAAGCATGGATGCCTGCAGTAATGGGGTTATTGCAGTCAGAATGAGGAGTCCCCAAACAGTGATTATAAAAACATCACAAAATCACACAAGTAACAAGTAATCCACACCACTCCAGACCATCAGTTAACATCTGTGAGGAAGACCAAAAGCCGGCATGTGCTTGTAAGAAACAAATCCATCATTTAACTTCAAACTGTTGGTTCTGCTCGACATGCAAGTCGTCTATCCATAACATTACTGTCTCCAGTCCTTTCTCAATTGTCTTCTAGACAAAAATATGGAGATCAAATAGAGAAACTATCTTCTGCATCTCAGATGTTTCTCCTGACAAAACGGCCCTAGTAATCTTTGAGATCTCAATAATGACTCGAACTAATACATCAAAATACTAAAGTCTCTCATCAAAAGTAATTTCTCATCAAATTCTTTTTGGATATTTTAATAAAAAAATCTTACATATTGTGCCTTTAACCCGTCGTGTTCCTGCTCACAGAACAGAGATCAGTCATTTTACAGTATATGATGACCACAGGAACAGAAGGTTTGAGCTGTGACACTGGGTAATTTCTTGTAAAGGTGGTTTGAACTCTGCAGCACCGAGACGTTTGAATGTGTCAACACGCACCTCTCTTATAGAGCAGATGTCATTGCTTCAGACCACACATGCACACACCAACTTTACAAGAGCTGAGCTGAAATTAAGTACATGTTTTTCTGTGTTTCCTGCAGCCTCTGTGATTGATTGCTCAAATCTCGTTACTAAGTGATCAGATGCACTGTTTTCACATGCTGGACCAGAAAACAGGTGAGAAAATCCCACAGATGCACACTGAAGGAGAGATCTAGAGAGCTGAAGATCACTGAGAGACATTTGTGTCTCACATTTTGTTCTTGTGCTGGTCATTAGTTATTGGAGTTTGGTTATAAAGGCACTCAGTGTAAGTGTGCATCGCTCCTCTGCATCAGTTTAATATCATGTAAATGCTCTCATGTCTAAGCTTCCTGTTCGTGCATGCTGGTCTACTTCATATTCAAAATACTACTGCAGGGTTTGAAAGAAGAGAAAAGAAAGAAAGAAAGAAAAGTATTCGGCCTTTTCAATTGGACCTTGTGAATTTAGAACAGTTCCTGGTTGAAATCCAACAGTAACACTGGATAAGAGATGCACATTAACCTCTCTCTCTCTTGCTCTCTCTCTCTCTCTCTCTCTCTCGCTCTCTCTCTGTCTCTGTCTTTCTGTGTCCCTGTCTCTCGACTCCCTGGACGCACTATAATTGTAATTTCCATGTCCTTGAGTTGGAGCCAAACTAAGCGATCCAGGGCTGACATGACCTTGTAGAGATGCTGAAAGAAGAAGCTTACGTATACAGATGTTCTCTTTCTCTCTTTCTCTCTTTCTCTTCAAGACATGCGATGGAATGAGGCTCAGAGTTTAACACTAGTGTTCCTGTTAAGACCGACATCTTTCTATTGGGTTAATTTACCGCCTACTGCCTAGATATTTATTATTTATTAAAGTTTTTTTAAATATAATTAAAAGTTATTTATTTTAGCCAGTGTTTTATTTATTTATAGTATTCAATATAGTTTATTATAAATATTTCATTGATTTTAACCAGGTTTGTTTGTTCATTCATTAATTCATTTGTTGTTTAGTAAGTAATTATGGTTACTGAATTGTTATTTAATATTTTTTATACAATAACTGTACATGGATTTTAATCCAGGTTTATTTGTATATTTATTGATTTTGTTTTTCATGGGAATAATGATATAATTCAGTTACATGATTGCCAAAAATATTTAATTATTATAAATGTTACTGATGTTAACAGCAGATTTTAAAAGACAACAAAGCGTTTGGTTTATTTATGTAAAGTTATTTTATAAATACTTGCTATTGAGTTTTTAGTATTTAAAAATGATTTGATATATATACTTTGATTGTTTTTTAGGTGGTTGTTGTGTTTTAAAATGTTTTTTTAAATGTGTTCATTTACATTCATAATGTTATATTATAAATTATGTTTTATTGATTTTAAACATGGGTTTTAAAAACATATAAAACAAATGACAGCCTTGAAACCATTTTAACACAGACAAAACATTATCAACATTAACACACCGTTTAAATGTTTAAACATTTCAAATGGAGGCACACCTCCACTTTACATTTGCTTTGTACCTCCCTTTACTCATCTGTTGCTTCAAGCGCAATCTTCACTTCTCACGTATTGTTTTTTTTTCTTTCTGTGCAACCCTATCCATTTTCTTCCAGTGGACTGTATGTGACGTTTATGATGTCCGCAATGCTGTAGTGTGTGATGATTTATTATTTCACATCTGTGAATCTATATGAGTGCATCATTAAAAACAATCAAACAACTCATGATGGTCATCAGATGCATTTATATACATGACAGCATCGCTCATACATAAATCTGGACTAAAGTATTACGCTGTAGAATATCGACAAATATATAAGAGGCATTAAAAACCTACAGAGGCATAAATGAAACATGGAAGTATTGTTTTGTGATGCATGTAGTCAAGTGATGGCATGTTACCTATACATTACATTACATTTCCCATCATCTTCGCTTCATGTATGTTAGCTGTCTTGTGTTTTTTAGATGTCATGACTCGAGTACAGCTGCTGTCAGGCGTCAGACAAACAGACACAGAGTCTGAATCGGCCTGAGGTGAAGGCTCTGAATGTAATGGACGAGCACTGACACTTAAAAGTACTGTTCGTTTAGTGCTTTTGCATATAGACCCACATCAATGCACTTTTATATCCCTTAAGAGGATGTCAACATCTAATGTTAAGCTACTGCGTCAAGTTAAGGTATGTCAACTTGTTAAGCATCATTGTTGAAGCTAGAAAACTGCCAAAACATGTCCAGGACAAATGTCACTCCATACTATTATTGCTGTTGTATCTTAATATTATTTAAAAATATATATTATTTTTTGACAAGTAAACATGTTTTCCCCAAACGTTGCATCACTGTATTATTTATTCCCATTAGCAGTAATTTTTATTAGATTATTGTCAACGTAAATAAATAAAATCATAAAATGTCAAATGAACTAACTTCATCATGTTTTTTAGATTATTTGTCGACCTTTAATAAGCATAAATTAAATGTAGCGCACAATCTCCCACTGTGTACAAATCATAAAAAAGAAAGCCTATTTTGAGTGATGAATATGAAAGACCAAGATTTTATTTATTTATTTATTTGCATTTTAATATTTTTTACATGACAATCAAACATATTTTCCCAAATTTGTATTTGAGTCCAGTATTTTTGTTTTTGTAATTCACATTATTTTTAGTAGTACTTTTTATTAGATTCCTGTAAAAATAAATTAAAATCTGTATATACAGTATATCTTTAAGCAAAATATAATTTCTTTCTTTTGATTGTGGTGAAATGCTTTTGACAGTTTTCTTGGCTGTGCAATGCCAGATAACCACCAAAACATTGTGAAAACATTGTATTTTTTCCTCTTCTGTATTTCTCTTCTTTTGAAATCTTAGCACTGTTGATGTACATTTGTCTTGTTTTATTTGGAGGTGAATAATATATTCCCAGTGTGTGACACTGATAATCCTGATAATCCTGATAATCGTGAGCGACGACACACTCGTGAAAGACTGGGCTCTTGAGTAAGGGACCTTGTGGCTGATTTGTTATCATTATGTTGTGGAACAATAGAGGGTGTTGAATATTTTGACGCAGGAAATGTGCTGACAGATCCAAACTAATAATTAACCCCCCAGGGATCTTCTCTTCCAGCCCTTCCCTGCCCAACAGAAAGAAAAAACACTCGGGACCAAACTTTAAAAAGACTCCTGACTCGAGGTCTGAGTGTATTTGGTGGAGTTGATAAGATTACAAAGGCCATTGTGAGGACATTTCCTGTGTGGCGTTTCTTCAGACCAGCGTCCCCATGACGACAGTGTCCCCGACTGATGATGTCACAATGGGCCGAAGCCCACAGAGCGTTACATTGTTTCTTCAGTTTCCTCAGAGGATGCCAGTGATCCAGCCTCAGCGACCAAAACTAACCTTTATATACTAATATGGTATTTAATAGAGAAATCTGATTGGTCAGAAGTCTTGCTGCTCTTCACAGCGGCTCTACTGCTAAAGAACATCTGAGCATATCTATCTATCTATCTATCTATCTATCTATCTATCTATCTATCTATCTATCTATCTATCTATCCATCCATCATCTATCATCCATCATCCATCATCCATCATCCATGCCATCCATCTCTATCATCTATCATCCATTCATCCATCATCCATCATCCATCATCCATCCATCCATCATCTATCATCCATCATCCATCCATCCATCCATCCATCATCTCTCATCTATCCTCGCATGTGCCCTCAATCTATCTATCCTATCCATCCATCCATCTATACTATATCTAATCCATCCATCACAAACCACAATCAATCCATCATCCATAGTGATCCATGTACTTACCCAATCCATCCATCCATCATCTATCATCTATCATCCATCATCCATCATTTCATGGTTTATCGTTCCCAAATCCATCATCTATCTAATCCACTGCCCATCAGCCATCAATTCCAATGGCCAATTTCCTTTCCCACCACACATGCTATCTATCTATCATGATATCAGTCTATCATCTATCTATCTACCATATGAACCGAGGCCAACATTTTTATCCTCACAAAATCTCCTCCTCCATCCACATCCATCAACATCCCTCCACATTCCAATCCCAAACAACTCCCATGTCATCAATGGGACATCAAATGCATTGATTCACAACACCATCCCCCCACACAAACAAATATGGCAACAATCACAATTCCGATATCAATACATCCTTAAAAATGGTCAATTGGATTTAACCAAATCATCATCATTTGATTCACAGCAAAAACAGTCCTCAATACAACAAATTATACAAGTATCATGGTTCACATTACATACAAATATAAATTCAATCACACAATCTTCAAATTATCCATAATTCTGTCAAATATACTCAAACAAAATTCACAATCTCAAAATATCCAATATCATCCCCCATCTATTTTCATTTCCATCACAACCCTATCAAATTCAACTAACTTCAAATCAAAAAACCAAAACCATAATTTATCCCCAAATCAATCCCATGGTTCACACATCCACATTACCATCCCCAATCCACTAATTGCCCATCACTTGCCATCCACGCATCCCCATCGATCTATCGATCTATCTCTATCTCTATCTATCTAGCTATCTAATCTATTCTATCCTAATCTGTCTATCCATCCATCCATCCATCCATCCCATCCATCCATCCATCCATCCATCTATATATATATCCATCCGTCCGTCCATCCATCCATCATTCTATCCATCATCCATCCATCCATCAATCCGTTTATGTATTTCCGTCTACCATCCATGCTATCTTCTATCTGTTTTATCCATCTTCGCTATCACTATCTATCATCCATCCCTCCATCCATTTATCCATCCATCCATCTGTCTATCCTTCTATCTATCCATCCATCCATCCATCCATCATCTATCATCTATCTATCTATCTATCTATCCATCCATCCAGCATCTATCATCTATCCATCTATCTATCTATCCATCATCCATCATCCATCATCTAATTCTATCTCTATCTATCTATCTATCTATCTATCTATCTTCGATCTATCTATCTATGTTATCTAGCCATCATCCATCATCCATCATCATCCTCTATCTACCACCATCATCCATCCATCCCATCCTCCTTCCATCCTCATCCATCCATCCATCCATCCCTCAATCCATCCTCCATCCCATCCATCCATCCATTCATCCCTCCATCCATCCATCCATCTATCTATCATCTATCATCTATCTTTCTATCTATCATCTTTCTATCTATCATCTATCTATCCATCTATCATCCATCATCCATCCATCATCTGATCTCCATCCATCCATCCTCTATCTATCGATCTGTTATTCCATCTTTCTATCCATCTATCTATCCTCCATCCATCCATCCATCATCCACCCATCCATCCATCATCCATCCACCTATCTATCATCCATCCATCCATCCATCATCTATCATCTATCTATCTATCTATCCATCCATCCATCCATCATCCATCATCTATCTATCTATCATAAATCTATCCTCCCTCATCTTATCTATCTATCTATCTATCTATCATCTATCTATAATCTATCTATCTATCAATCTATAATCTATCTATCTATCTATCATCCATCATCCATCCATCCATCCATCAATCATCTATCTATCTATCTATCTATCTATCTATCTATCTATCTATCTATCTATCTATGGGCTATCTACTGGTCTGTCTGTCTGTCTGGGGCTGTTGTCTGTACTGTCCTGTCTGTCCTGTCTATCTATCTATCTATCTATCTATCTATCCGTTTATCCATCCATCCATCCATCCATTCATCCATCCACCATCTATCTATCGATCTGTTTATCCATCTATCTGTCTATCCATCCATCCGTCCGTCCGTCCATCCGTCCATCCATCTAGTGAAATATCACCCTTCTGTTGCATGTTTTATGTGGGTTTGAGGTTGATGTGATGTTTGGGGGTTTTGGACCTTTGAGCTCTTTATCAGTGAACTGACTTCATAGTGAGTCTCTAGTTTCCTCTCGCTCGTTAACTTCAGTTTCAGAAGCGTCATGTTTTCAGAGTGCGTGTTTGACTTACACTCACTGTCTCAGCGTGTTTCACCAACATAATAGAGATGCGTTATGAGGGAGTTATTTGACCGTACCAAAACATAAATTAAATTAGAAAAAATGCATTTTAAAAAATGTATTTTGCATTTTTAATCCAATGTTTAAAAATGTCTTTTTGCAGTCATATAATGAGTCATTAATGAGATTGCTATCTTTCATCATATTGGAAATGCAATGTGCATTGAATTCTTGGATATATTAATCAACACCGCATATACTGTTACATACAATGCATTTGTGGTAGTTCTTGCATGCACACAGAGTATGCATAACATATTGCAGTACTAATCCAGACATATACACTTTGACTACCAGGCCCGTAACCTAGTCTATGCTGCTATGTCATTCAGCATAGTTACATTTTCACAAATCATGCTATAAACTTTCATAAGAGAAAGAATCACGCTCGTGTTTCTTTAGTTCCAGAAATAAAAACGAACCAGATGTCAAAAGTCTGTGAAATGCTTTCTGACATGCACAACAGAACAACACACCACCCTGCATCATATTTGGTGAATGAAATGAATACTTGTTTCTTACTCATTTTCAATGCTAATTCCAAAAATAGTCTGTTTTGCTCGAACACGTCTCACTTTCCCATGAAATACGATGCATTTCATAGCATTTTTTGCTTTTGATGACCATTTGTAAGGTGAAGAAGTCTTGCATTCTCCCTTAATCAGCACAAAAACGGACACAAACACATGATTCCTGTCTGAATCTGAGCAGATTACAACTGTTTGTTCAATTCTCAGCCCAGTTTCACATGAATGATATGATTTGATGCCTAATCCTGATTTCCACTTTTTTCACTCCTTTGCAGATAGTAAGTTAAATTATACATCTTGAATACTTCTTTTTGTCATTAAACCAAAACTTTTGATTTTTAACTGCTTTTGTTATATCGATAAGTGCATTGAAGCTAAAAAAAACTGTACATGGTGGAAAGTTTGAATTCGGGCAATTCTGGCAAGGTTCTCTCAAAGTTATGAACAAACATTCTTTCAGTAATGTTAATAGAACACTCACTCAAAATTATCTGGTCTCTAATGTTCTCTAAACGTTAGCACAAAAAAAATATTTATATATAGTTCGTGGAACATTTTTTCTGGAAACATTTTAGGATGTTCAACTAACATTTGTTTTAAATGTTACTATTTGTTTCAGAGAACATTCGAAAGTAACATTCCCATAATGTCTGGAAAATAATATAATACAATGTTTCCTTAAATTGGAACGTTCAACGTTTTGAATGTTTTTGAAAATGTGGACGTTCCCAGAAGATGAACGTTTTCATAACTACTTAACATGTTTTTCTAAATTGGGATCAAATTAGGTAGGCCTAAGGTTAGGCCTTTTTTGCAAATCAGCATAACTTCTTTTTCACTTTCATCATTGCAAACAATGCTATTCATTAGCCTACTACTTTCCATGTAACGTTTGTTAAGAACTCAGCAAGCTCCCAGATGGCCCAGTCACTAGGAGTTTGAGGTAAACCCCAGCCTGCCTTTGAGTTTTTCTGGTATGAGTCAAAATAGAAAGCCATGGAGAGGAGGAGAACATCTCTTTGAGCGCTGGAGAAAGCCTGCGGTCGGTCCACCCTGAGCGGACGCTGCAGAGAGCAGCACATGAAAGCGGTGTGGTTTCATGAGACCCAAACTCTCCATCTCAACGCAGATGTGCTGGCGCTCCCGACTGCTCACTGCTTTGTTTCTGGATATAAAAAGCGCTGGAAGGAGGGGTTACGACTGATCTAAAGCAGTGTTTCTCAACCAGGGGTCCGTGGACCCCTAGTAGTCCTTGACGTAAGGCCAGGGGGTCCGTATAAATTATGAATTTTTGTATAAATGTTGTATATTTTGACAAAGAAAAATCCAATATAGCTAATAATATGGCCAAATACTGGACAAGTCAGCTAACTAAGTCAGCTAACTTGCATTATACTTGACTGTATTTGGTCCTCACAAAGACACAAATGATACATGTGCCACAATTTTTTTTTTTTCATTTTCAGCACGGCATCTCATTTCAAAACCTGAAATGTTTTGCTTGAAACGGGTGCTTATGTGACGTTTCCTCAAAGTAAATGACATTTTGTACCTAATGCATGACATTCAGACGTTTTTCTGAATCTGGAGCCGATCTTGAGCGACATCTTGTGGACATTTATTACAAATGTTGTGAATTTCACAATTTTTTTCAATTTGATTTTTTTTTTTTTTTAATTCAAGAAACAGGACAACATTAAAGAGCATCTACAGGATTTTTCACATAATCACACAAGAGGAAAAACAGGTACAGCATATGCACAAGCTATGCAAAGTAAAAAAATAATAATTATGAAATGAAAATAAAATAAACTATAAATATGATTTTTAAATTAATACAAAATAAATAAATGATTTTTCCATCGTTCTCAGACACAGCCATTCATTACTTAGTGACATTTACATGTGTTGTTCGCCACTTGATGGCGCTGTTTCACACAAATACTACAATAAAACGGTGTGGTTTTCCACTCAGGTTTCCGTAGTGTATTGGTATCACGTTCGCCTCACACGCGAAAGGTCCCCGGTTCGAAACCGGGCGGAAACATCGGTCATATTTTTCCTCACTTAAGCGGAAGACACGAAAACGAGAGGCGATAAATAGTCTCACCACGCACGAACATGACCGAGTATTCCGTGAATGCATTTACTAGTGTTTTCTGATTATTTTGAGTCACAAAAACTAAACTTGCATGATGATGATGATTCTTATGTTACTATAGTTGTTATAAATTGATGACTTATTGTTATAATTATTATTTTGAAATTCATAATCCAAAACGGATTTTTTTTTAAAAACACGACGTCAAGTAGTTGCATTCGAACTACAACTCCCACAATGCACTGCGCAATCACTCCGGCATGAACGTGTGCTTCCGGCGCGGAGCCGGTGCTTTTCCTGCACTGTAAACTTGAGTAAAGCGGCTCGATCGGCTGGCGGGTGGTGACACTGGGTTGTGACTGAGGCCAAGATGGACGGAAGTGGAGTAGAGTCATGAAGTGATCTGGATTTGGAGGATGTAGATGGCGGGGGAAATGAAAGAAACAAAAGTAGTAAGTGGACTTTAGTAGAAAAGCGGAAAAGAAGGAAAGATTGGAGCCAAACATCAGGAACAGAAAGTGAGAGAGAATTTCATCAGATGAGAACAAGAAAGGAGGAGTTTAAGGTATTGGTGAAGTTTATGTCGGAAGAAGCAAGTAGTTTGAATCCCTTGAAATTGACTAAGTCACTGAAGGAAATGGTAGGAAATATTGAAAGTGCTAAGATGTTGCGAGATGGAAAAATGATAATTTTCTGCAAAGACAGTAAACAACAAAAGGCTGCTTTAGGGATTAAGACTATTTTAGGGCAAAAGGTTACTAGTCAAGTTATGGGAGAAAAGAAATGGATGAGAGGAGTTATTACTGGAATACCAATGAATGTATCAATAGATACGATTAAGAAATGCATTTCAGGAGCAAAAGTGATAGATGCGAAGAGGCTGAAATATACCCGAGACAAAGAGAGGATAGACAGTTTCTGTAATGGTACATTTTGATGAAGAAAAATTGCCGGAAAGAGTGTTTTTAGGATTTATGAGCTATGTAGTTCGACTTTACATTCCACCCCCGCTAAGGTGTTTTAAGTGTCAAAAATATGGACATGTGGCTACAGTATGCAGAGGGAAGCAACGCTGTGCTAAATGTGGGGGGGATCATGAATACGGAAAGTGTGAGGAAGGTGTGAAACCTAAATGCTGCAACTGCGGGGGAGAACACAGTGCGGGGTATGGAGGTTGTCAGATCAGGAAAAATGCGGTCAAAGTTCAAAATGTTAAGATAACGGAAGGATTAACATATGCAAAAGCAATCAAGAAAGTTCATATGAGAGAAAAAAAGGAAGTAGCAGAAGAAACAGCTGCAGACTCGAAAAGAGAAAATGAGCGTCCGAATCAGGGAAAAGAAAACGCCGATAAGTTCCTGACTGATAAGTTGGCATTTGTTACGTTCATCGTAGAAGTAGTTAACTGCTCTGCACAGACTGAAAGTAGAACTGAAAGAACAAGAATAATCTTAAAAGCGGCAGAAAAGTATCTGTATGTAGAAGGAATAATAGTAGAACAGATAAATGAGAAACTGAAGATGCATGCTACTAACCCCCAGGCAGTATCTGGAGGTTCTTAATGGTATTTTTAATCTTGCAGTGGAATGCAAGAAGTTTAATATCAAATGGACAAGAATTTAAAAAATGGATTGATGATTTTAAGGTTAAACCTCAAATAATATGTGTACAAGAATCGTGGTTAAAGCCTAATTTAAGCTTTGTGGTTCAAGGATACGAAGCGGTACGCAAAGATAGGAATGAAGGAAATGGAGGGGGAGTAATAACATTCATTAAATTAGGAGTAGCATATTGGGAGGTTAAAGTGAATGAGGAATATGAGTCAGTAGTGATTGACTTAAGAACTGGTAATCAGAATATAAGATTTATTAATTTTTATAATCCGTGTAAAAGATTAAATAAAGATCTGCTGAAAAATATTGGAGGAGAGGGTAATTTTAACATAGTGTGGTGTGATTTTAATGCTCATAGTACTTTGTGGGGAAGTGCAAATAATGACCAAAATGGGAATGTGATAGAAGAAATATTAGACTGTAGTGACCTAGTGTGCCTAAATAACGGGAGTATAACAAGATTAGATGTAGTTAGAGGAAGTAATTCAGTGTTAGATTTAACTATTGTATCTAATAATTTAGCCAGGCAGTGTGAATGGGAAGTTTTGGATCATAGTAATATGGGAAGTGATCATTATCCTATAAAATGTAGTATAGGGATAGAAACTGAAGTGTGCCAAGAGGAGAAAATTCCCAGATGGAGGTTTAAAGCTGCAGATTGGGATAAATTCAAAGATGTATGTGAAGGTAAAATGATAACTACACAATTTAGTTTTGAAGATGTAGAGGATGTGAATAATAAAATAAATATGATTCTGTGTAGTTCAGCACAAGAGATAATAGGGAAAAGTAAAGGGGCAAAAATGAAAAAGGCTGTACCATGGTAGACAGAAACATGTAGTGAAGTAATTAAAACCAGAAACAGACCTTTAAGAAAAGTTACAAAATCTCATTCTTTTGATGATTTTATAAATTACAAGAGAACAAGCAGTGGTAAGAAAAGTAATAAGGATAACTAAAAGAAATTACTGGAGACAGTTCTGTGATGAAATTGGTGTAAATGTAGATATAAGTGATATGTGGAATATGGTTAGGAAGATGGGTGGGAAACAGATGTATAAAAGTATTCCAGTTTTAATAAAAGAGGGTAGATATATAATGACTTATGAAGAAAAGGCAGAGGAATTAGTAGAAGCATTCGTTAAGGTTCATAGTAATAATAATGCTTCTGAAAGTATGAAAGTACAGAGGGAACACATTTTGGAAGAGAATCCTAATGTGTTGGTTCGAAAAGTGCTATCTGGATGCACATTGGATACAGATTTTACAGTGTATGAACTGAAGCAGGTGTTAAACAGGGTGAAAAATACATCGCCTGGAAAAGACGAAATATGTTAGGAAATTATAAAACATCTTTCAGATGTGTCTCTGAATATTATTTTTGAATTTTTTAATAAGATATGGGAGTTAGGAAAACTCCCTATCTCTTGGAAGCACGGTGTGATAATTCCAATTGGAAAGCCTGGAAAGGATCATTCAAAAGCATCAAATTATAGACCAATTTCTTTAACATCTAATTTATGCAAAGTGATGGAGAGAATGATAATTAGCCGATTAAATTATGTAATAGAAAAGAAAAATCTAATATGTTCATATCAGAGTGGCTTTAGAAAAGGGCGTAATACAATGGATTCAATAATATGTCTAGAATCTGACATTATAAAGGCAATAGTGAATAAGGAGGTGTTGGTAGGTGTGTTTTTTGATGTGGAAAAGCCTATGATATGCTGTGGAAAGAGGGACTTTTAGTTAAATTAGACAAGATGGGAATAAAAGGTAAAATGTACAATTGGATCATGGATTTTTTGATTAATAGGACCATACAAGTAAGGGTCGGAACAAGTTATTCTAGGACTTACTCAACAGATAATGGGACCCCACAAGGAAGTGTGTGTAGCCCAGTTTTATTTAACATAATGATAAATGACATATTTTCAATGATTGGACAAGGATTTGGTAAATCTTTATATGCGGATGATGGTGCCTTGTGGAAAAGGGGAAGAAATGTAGTATTTGTGGAAAGTAGTATGCAGAAAGCAGTTAATGAAGTGGAAAAATGGGTAAATAAGTGGAGTTTTAGACTGTCAGTAGAAAAAACTAAAGTAATATGTTTCTCAAAAAAGAAGAAATCACCAAATATTAAACTAAAGATTTATGGAAAAATGTTAGAGCAGGTAACAGAAATTAGGTTCCTTGGATTATGGATGGACTCAAAATTAACTTTTGCATCACATATTAATAAAGTAATAGATAAATGTAAAAAGGGAATAAATATTTTAAGATGTTTGGCAGGGGTAGATTGGGGTGCAACCCGTCAGGCATTGAAAAGAGTATATTGTGCAATGATTAGACCTATGATTGATTTTGGCAGCATAGTATATAGTTCGGCATCAGTATCTATGTTGAAGAAAGTAAGTGGTATCCAATCTCAAGCACTAAGAATAGGAAGTGGGGCATTTAGAACATCGCCAGTCTCAGCGATGCAGGTGGAAATGGCGGAGTTGCCTTTAGACCTCCGGAGACTTAAGTTAAAGATGGCATACTGGTGTTCTGTAAGGGGGCATGTAGAAACCCATCCAGTCAAAGATGTTTTACAAAAATGTTGGGAACATGAGTATATAAATTATTGTAGTTTTGGATGGAATGCCAACGCAGATGCTAAGAAGGTAGGAATTAATAATATAAAAATAAGTTCAACGGTAGCAATACCAATTATACCCCCTTGGCTGTTCCGCATGCCAATGGTAGATCTCCAGTTGCATTTTAAAATAAATGAAAAGGAAAGGTGTATGCCTAAAGAAATAGTAGTGGATCACTATTTGAAACAAAACTATTTTAATAGTATTCAAATATATACGGATGGGTCAAAAAAAAATCCAGATTCTGGGTATACAGCAGCAGCCATATATATTCCCTATTTTAAATATAGCACAGTTAAGAGGTTATCTAACGATGTATCTGTATTCACAACAGAAATGATGGCAATTTTAATGGCTTTGCAGTGGGTGGAAGAAATCAATCCTATAAGTGTAGTAGTTTGTTCAGATTCATATTCAGTATTAAACAGCTTAAATAGTGGGAAATCAGCATCTAGACAGGATATACTTTATGAACTTTTACAGAATTTATATAGAATAAACCAAACAGGAGTAAGAGTAGAGTTTTTATGGATACCTGCCCATGTAGGTGTAGAAGGGAACGAGGAGGTGGATAAGCTGGCCAAGTCAGCATTGAGAAAATAAGAGATTGACATAGAAATTCCTTTAAGTAAAACAGAAGTAAAAGGTATTATTAAAACAGCAGTTGGAAGTATGTGGCAAGATGTATGGAATAAAGAGTCAAAAGGGAGACACTTATTTAGTATTCAACAGAAAGTGGGGATTGAAAGAAAGGTATATGGAAATAGAAGAGAAGATACTGTTATAACCAGGATCCGTATAGGACACTCTAACCTTAATTATTCATTGCATATAACAGGAGAAAGTGAGTCAGATAGCTGCAGTTACTGTGGAATAACAGAAACAGTTGAACATGTGCTCTTACATTGTGAGGCATATAATAGACAAAGAAAGCAACTTGTTGAAAACAAGAGATATGGAAATCAATGACATTTCAGTTATGAATATATTTCAGAATGCACAGAGACATCTAAGGGTTTATGATTTTCTTCTAAAATATCTGAGAGATACAGATTTGATTAGAAGAATTTAGTTTTTTTTTTTTTTTTTTTTTTTTTTTTTTTTTTTTTTTTTTTTTAAGAATGGTTTTTTTTTTTTTTTTTTTTGTTTTTTTTTTTTTTTTTTTTTTTTTTTATTATTATTTAGTGTAAATATAATAGTTCGTTCATAGCGAGCCTCACACTCCATCCCAGTAGGTGGCGGAAATGCACCTTAAGCTGGTTTGCCAACCGCCATTAAACACAAAAGAAGAAGAAGAAGAAGTAAAGCGGCTCTTCGTCCCGACCAACTCAATCTACAACCATCCGGGACCGAGCGCCGAGATGACGGAGCAGATGACCGTGAGAGGGACCCTGAAGGGCCACAACGGCTGGGTGACCCAGATCGCCACGACGCCGCAGTTTCCGGACATGATTCTGTCCGCGTCCAGAGGTGACAGACAGCTGTTTAAGCGCTCAGCTGCCTCAGCTGTCTTACTCTGCCTGTCCTGTAGTACTAGAGTGGTATTTATATATGGTTAGTCCAAGAAACTTAAATAAACACCATGGTAATACTCCGATATGGTACTTTTATGAAAGAAAAAAGTTATTGTTTTAATAAAGAATGATGGTGCCTTCCTTACAAAATGTGCAATGTTTTCAGATGATTTTGACTGATTCAGTGAAATTAAATGTTTTATATTGGCTTTATATTGCAACCTCAGTCTTATTCTTGTTATTCATATTTGATTGGTAATAATTCTAAAAAATAAAATGATTATATTTAAATGGCAGCAGACGTGTTGTTTTTTATGTTGTAAACTAATTGTTTTGTAAATAGATATATTTAAATATCTCTGCGAGTGTGTGTTTGTTTGTGTGTATATATATATATATGTTGTAATTAGAAATATTGTACCATATGAAATGACTTTGTAGGCCGCTTTTCAATAATACAATGATATAACATATTTATATATATATATATATATATAATATATATATAATATATATATATATAAATATATAAAATTCAAGCCACTGTAACCATATGTGTGTATATATATTGGCGTGTTGTGTGTGTTATTATGCATTTTTAAAAACACATATATTTTATGTTGTAAAAAATCTTTTTAAATAATTTTAACTGCTTTATTTTACTCATAAATCAAAAACTGCTATTCTTCTATTCAGTTCTGCCTTAACTATTTAATCTTAAGTATTGATCTTAAGCATGAGTCATTTTTAAAAGCATGTTTTCTGGCATTAGTTGGTTATGTAATAGCTTTTTTTTTTTTTTTGAGGGATGTTTTGGTTGATAAAGCCACATGTTTGTTCTGTTTGAACAGGACTTGCTCTAACATCTCTGCTCTTGTCTGTGTAGATTCAGACCGTCATCATGGGGAAACTCACCCGCGATGAGACCAACTACGGCATTCCTCAGCGAGCCCTGCGCGGACACTCGCACTTCGTGAGCGATGTGGTCATCTCATCGGACGGTCAGTTCGCTCTGTCGGGCTCCTGGGACGGGACCCTGCGTCTGTGGGACCTCACCACGTGAGTACGGGCTTTAAATGCTTTAAATGCTATGCATTTATGATCTCGAACACACTTCTGCTCTTCAAATGTTGTTCATAGCGGAACCACGACCCGCCGGTTTGTGGGCCACACCAAAGATGTGCTGAGCGTCGCCTTCTCTGCTGATAACCGGCAGATCGTGTCCGGCTCTCGGGACAAAACCATCAAGCTGTGGAACACGCTGGTCGCTGCAAGTACACTATTCAGTGAGGGCCGGGATTTGTTGAAAATAAGGTGGTTTTAGCGTGACAGAAACGTCGTAATATTTCCAGATGAACACTTACTGGACTGAAGCAGCTCGGCTTCACTTGATTCTCCATCAATCATTTTGTAGAAAAATCAGTGCGTCTCAAATCTGTTTGTTTCCAGAAGCTTCCCTTTCACTGTTCCTCAGCGGAGGAATGATCTTCCCAAGCCTCCAGAACATCTCGCATCTTCTGAGGAGCCTTTATTTCTTCATCTCTCAATCAGCACTGGATTGCACTGCATTATATGTTTGGATCATTTAAGTCCCATCTTACTAAGACGTATGTGACCCTGGAGCACAAAAAAGTGTCAATTTTTCAAAATTGAGATTTATACATAATCTGAAAGCTGAATAAATAAGCTTTCCATTGATGTATGGTTTGTTAGGATAGAACAAATATTTGGCCGAGATACAACTATTTGAAAATCTGGAATCTGAGGGTGCAAAAAAATCGAAATAATGAGAAAAGCGCCTTTAAAATTGTCCAAATGAAGTCCTTAGCAATGCATATTACTAATCAAAAATTAAGTTTTAATATATTTACAGTAGGAAATTTACTAAATATCTTCATGGAACATGATTTTTACTTAATATCCTAATGATTTTTGCCATAAAAGAAAAATCTATAATTTTGACCCATACAATGTATTGTTGGCTATTGCTACAAATATACCCCAGCGACTTAACACTGCTTTTGTGCTCCAGGCTCACATATTATTGGAGATATAGAGCGACGACTGATATTTATAGCATTTTATGTAAGCATCTGTTATACTGTTATAAAGATCTCATTGATTTGTTACAAGCATCAGAATTTCATCGTATAAATATCAGTATTTGCACCAAATTGCGTATTTTTGCTCAGTTTGGGCCTCTGATTTAAACTGAGCTGTTTTTTTCCTCCATATTCTCACTGTATCAGACAATACAAGCCATAAAAGCCCGATGGATCAAATATGACATTCAACAAAAAACACATATGCAAACCTTTTTTTTTTTTTTGTCTTTCAGTTTCAGTAAATGATTCCAAAAACAGTCTAGGCTTTACAGGGTTAAAGTTGTTGTCTGAGCTGAGATGTTTGTGTTGTTCCTCAGGACGAGAGTCACACTGAGTGGGTTTCCTGCGTGCGTTTCTCTCCCAACAGCAGTAACCCCATCATCGTCTCCTGCGGCTGGGACAAGATGGTCAAGGTGAGAGTAGAGTGCAGTTTAAGGGCGTTTTCAGGCATGCAGATCATTTGTTTTGTTCTGAACAATGACTTAGATTGTTACAATGTTGCGTTTTCTCCTTGGTAACATTTCAAAGTGTTCTAAAATGTATTTATGCAAGTCACATGAGTAAAACTGTTAAACCTAATGTTTATGATCCGAAAAATCAAGATGGATTGACAGGTCAGCTCTGTGGACACATGCATACAAATACAATTATTTATGTTCCCTACAACATTAAACTCAAGCATTTAAGCATCAGCCTTTAAAATCAACATGTTTTTATAGGTTCATGAGGAACATAAGTGTGGACAGACTTTTCACTCGTAGTGCTTCGTCTCTTTCAGGTGTGGAATTTGGCCAACTGTAAGCTGAAGACCAATCACATCGGACACACTGGGTTCCTGAACACCGTCACCGTTTCCCCTGATGGGTCCCTCTGTGCCTCTGGTGGAAAGGTCAGATTCACTGTGTATGGTCCTGCTTAAGGGTCATAATCCGAACCTAGGACACATTTCTTGTAGAAAATCATATAGACCCGGTTTTCAAACTGGAGCCCACAAGGGAGTACATGGGAGTCAATGAAAAAAGAGAAAAATACTAAAGACATAATAGTTAATAATACTAAATTACTGTAATGAGTTAAAACACATCTATAGCTTTAATAGAAATTAAGTTTTGATGTTTTCCCCAGTGATAAATTGAATTTTTATATATGAAAATATATAACTGCTCTTTAAATTTCAAGTCGGGTGTCCCTCGCACAAGGATGATCATATTTAGGGATCCATGGGAAGGTTATTATTATTAGCTAAAACGATTGCGTGTTGTTTACATATATATATATATAATATATATATATACACTGAACAAATTATAAACGCAACACTTTTGTTTTTGCCCCCATTTTTCATGAGCTGAACTCAAAGATCTAAGACTTTTTCTATGTACACAAAAGACCTATTTCTCTTAAATATTGTTCACAAATCTGTCTAAATTTGTTAGTGAGCACTTCTCCTTTGCCGTGATAATCCATCCTCCTCACTTGTGTGGCATATCAAGATGCTGATTATACAGCATGATTATTGCACAGGTGTGCCACAGTAAAAGGCCACTCTAAAATGTGCAGTTTTTATCACACAGCACAATGCCACAGATGTTTTGAGGAAGTTTTGAGGGAGCGTGCAATTGGCTTGCTGACTGCAAGAATGTCCACCAGAGCTGTTGCCCGTGAATTGAATGTTCATTTCTCTACCATAAGCCGTCTCCAAAGGCGTTTCAGAGAATTTGGCAGTACATCCAACCGGCCTCACAACCGCAGACCACGTGTAACCACACCAGCCCAGGACCTCCACATCCAGCATCTTCACCTCCAAGATCGTCTGAGACAGCCACCCGGACAGCTGCTGCAAAAATCGGTTTGCATAACCAAAGAATTTCTGCACAAACTGTCAGAAACCGTCTCAGGGAACTTCATCTGCATGCTCGTCGTCCTCATCGGGGTCTCGACCTGACTGCAGTTCGTCATCGTAACCGACTTGAGTGGGCAAATGCTCACATTCGATGGCGTCTGGCACTTTGGAGAGGTGTTCTCTTCACGGATGAATCCCGGTTTTCACTGTACAGGGCAGATGGCAGACATGGCGTCGTGTGGGTGAGCGGTTTGCTGATGTCAACGTTGTGGATCGAGTGGCCCATGGTGGCGGTGGGGTTATGGTATGGCAGGCGTATGTTATGGACAACGAACAGTTGCATTTTATTGATGGCATTTTGAATGCACAGAGATACCGTGACGAGATCCTGAGGCCCATTGTTGTGCCATTCATCCACGACCATCACCTCATGTTGCAGCATGATAATGCATGGCCCCATGTTGCAAGGATCTGTACACAATTCCTGGAAGCTGAAAACATCCCAGTTCTTGCATGGCCAGCATACTCACCGGACATGTCACCCATTGAGCATGTTTGGGATGCTCTGGATCGGCGTATACGACAGTGTGTTCCAGTTCCTGCCAATATCCAGCAACTTCGCACAGCCATTGAAGAGGAGTGGACCAACATTCCACAAGCCACAATCAACAACCTGATCAACTCTATGCGAAGATGTGTTGCACTGCGTGAGGAAAATGGTGGTCACACCAGATACTGACTGGTTTTCGGACCCCCCAATACAGTAAAACTGCACATTTTAGAGTGGCCTTTTATTGTGGCCAGCCTAAGGCACACCTGTGCAATAATCATGCTGTCTAATCAGCATCTTGATATGCCACACCTGTGAGGTGGATGGATTATCTCGGCAAAGGAGAAGTGCTCACTAACACAGATTTAGACAGATTTGTGAACAATATTTGAGAGAAATAGGCCTTTTGTGTACATAGAAAAAGTCATAGATTTTTGAGTTCAGCTCATGAAAAATGGGGCAAAAACAAAAGTGTTGCGTTTATAATTTTGTTCATTTTATGTCGTGGTGTGTATATAACTAGCTATGTATATATATATATTTTATGTATGTCTAATTTATATGTTTTGTGTAATATACAGTGGGTACGGAAAGTATCAGACCCCTAAATTTTTCACTCTTTGTTATATTGCAGCCATTTGCTACAATCATTCAAGTTAAGTTTTTTTCCTCATTAGGTACACACAGCAACCCCATATTGACAGAAAATCACAGAATTGTTGACTTTTTTGCAGATTTATTACAAAAGAAAAACTGAAATATCACATGGTCCTAAGTATCAGACCCTTTGCTCAGTATTTATTAGAAGCACCCTTTTGATCTAATACAGCCATGAGTCTTTTTGGTAAAGATGCAACAAGTTTTTCACACCTTGATTTGGGGATCCTCTGCCATTCCTCCTTGCAGATCCTCTCCAGTTCTGTCAGGTTGGATGTTAAACGTTGGTGGACAGCCATTTTTAGATTGATGCTCAATTGGGTTTAAGTCAGGGTTCTGGCTGGGCCATTCAAGAACAGTCACAGAGTTTTTGTGAAGCCACTCCTTCATATTTTAGCTGTGTGCTTATGGTCATTGTCTTTTTGGAAGGTAAACCTTCAGCCCAGTCTAAGGTCCTGAGCACTCTGGAGAAGGTTATCGTCCAGGATATCCCTGTACTTGGCAACATTCATCTTTCCCTCGATTGCAACCAGTCATCCTGTCCCTGCAGCTGAAAAACACCCCTACAGCATGATTCTGCCACCACCATGCTTCACTTTTGGGTCTGTATTGGACAGGTGATGAGCAGTGACTGGTTTTCTCCACACATACTGCTTATAATTAAGGCCAAAAAGTTCTATCTTGTTCTCATCAGACCAGAGAATCTTATTCAGGTGTTTTTTTAGCAAACTCCATGCGGCTTTCATGTGTCTTGCACTGAGGAGAGGCTCCGTCGGGCCACTCTGCCATAAAGCCTCGACTGGTGGAGGGCTGAAGTGATGGTTGACTTTCTCCCATCTCCCGACTTCATCTCTGGAGCTCAGCCACAGTGATCTTTGGTTCTTCTTTACCTCTCTCACCAAGAATCTTCTCCCCCAATAGCTCAGTTTGGACGGCCAGCTCTAGGAAGGGTTCAACGTCTTCCATTTAAGGATTATGGAGTCCACTGTGTCTTAGGAACCTTAAGTGCAGCAGAAATTTTTTTGTAACTTTGGTTAGATCTGTGCCTTGCCACAATTCTGTTTTTGAGCTCTTCAGGCAGTTCCTTTGACATCATGATCCTCATTTGCTCTGACATGCACTGTGAGCTGTAGGTCTTATATAGACAGGTGTGTGGCTTTCTTAATCAATTCCAATCAGTATAATCAAACACAGCTGGACTCAAATGAAGGTGTAGAACCATCTCAAGGATGATCAGAAGAAATGGACAGCACCTGAGTTAAATATATGAGTGTCACAGCAAAGGGACCATGTGATATTTCAGTTTTTCTTTTTTAATAAATCTGCAAAAATGTCACAATTCTGTGTTTTTCTGTCAATATGGGGTGCTGTGTGGTACATTGAGGAAAAAACTTAAACTTAAATGATTTTAAGCAAATGGCTGCAATATAACAAAGAGTGAAAAATTTAAGGGGGTCTGAATACTTTCCGTACCCACTGTATATAGTTCAAAGTTTAACTAAAACTAAATTAAGTGAATCTATATAAAGATGAAAAAATAATAATAATAAAAAAGACAAACGCAAAATCATAAGAACTTTTAGTAAAATTATAATGAAAACAGAAAATATAAAGTTTAATATATTAACAAAAACAGTGATGCTAAAATAATACTGGTCCATGGTATCTAAAAGTTTGTAAACCCCTGATGAAGCCTGTAGAATCAGTCTTTGAGTTTATTTTCTAAAATTTTAACTTCATCTTAAAGGCTAATGATTGATATTGACTTTTTTGCATTGTTTCATGCAGTTCTGTGTCCTCGTTATGCTAGATGGCTTTATCATTTAGATGGCGGTTTGATGTTCTCTGTGTTCAGGATGGACAGGCCATGCTCTGGGATCTGAATGAAGGCAAGCATCTGTACACGCTGGACAGTGGTGACGTGATCAACGCGCTCTGCTTCAGTCCCAACAGATACTGGCTGTGTGCCGCCACAGGACCGAGCATCAAGATCTGGGTACCATCAGCTCTTATGACTGGATTTACACATCAAAGCATGTTCTTAGCAGTTTGGTGATGCTTTATGTTGTGGTGGACAGTCAGCAAATATTTGGCATTTTTATATTGGCGTAATATCAGCATAATTTGTTGAAAACCTCATATTGGAAAACTGGTGATTTCAATTAATCAACATTGAACATGATTGCAACATAGATGCCATTTAGGTCGGTGAGTATGAAATGAAAAATGTACTCTTATTTAATGATTCATTTATATCATCGCTTAAAAATTCTGTTTTAAACTGGTGATTTCAATGAATCAACTTTGGAAATCATTGCAATATTTGGTGACTGTGCCCCTCACTTCATTGAGCATCATCAGAATCAGAATCAGAATGAGCTTTATTGCCAGGTATGTTTACATATACGAGGAATTTGTTTTCGTGACAGAAGCTCCACAGTGTAACATAATGACAGTGACAGAACAAAAACACAGATATAAAAAAATAAAACAAGTAAAAAATAGAACAAGTAAATAAGGAATAAAAATATATAAATTGACAGTTGTATGTGCAGGTATATTACAATAGACAGTTTTTTTATGTACAGGTACTGTATATTATGTGGAAATTTGAGGTGTAGGCTGAGTATGAGTGTTAGATAAATAAGTGTATGAGTGAATAAATAGTGTGTGTTGCACAGTTATTTTTAAGTGTTCATGAGATGGATTGCCTGATGGAAGAAACTGTTCCTGTGTCTGGTCTTTCTGGTGCTCAGAGCTCTGTAGCTTCGACCAGATGGCAACAGTTCAAAGAAGGAGTGTGCTGGATGTGAGGGGTCAAGAATGATTTTGCCTGCTCTTTTATTCACTCTGGATGAGTGCAGCTCTTGGAGAGTGGGGAGGGTTGTATCAGTGATTCGCTCAGCAGTCCGGACTACCCTCAGTAGTCTTCTGAGGTCAGATTTGGTAGCTGAGCTGAACCAGACAGTTATAGAAGTGCAGAGGATGGACTCAATGATAGCAGAGTAGAACTGTTTCTGCAGCTCCTGTGTCAGGTTGAACTTCCTCAGCTAGTGAAGGTAGTACAACCTCTGCTGGGCCTTTTTAGCTATGGAGTCTATGTGAGTGTCCCATTTTAGGTCCTGAGAGATTGTGGTGCCCAGGAACCTGAATGTCTCCACTGCAGTCACAGTGCTGTGCATGATGGTGAGTGGAGGGAGAGCAGGGGGGTTCCTCCTGAAGTCCACAGTCATCTCCACAGTTTTGAGCGTGTTGAGCTCCAGGTTGTTAAGACTGCACCAGACAGCCAGCTCGACTGTAAGCAGACTCGTCACCGTCCTGTATGAGGCCGATGAGTGTGGTGTCGTCTGCAAACTTCGAGATGGCTCAGTAGTGTCTTTAGAGGTGCAGTCTTTGGTGTACAGGGAGAAGAGCAGTGGGGGGAGAACACAACCCTGAGGAGCTCCAGTGCTGATGGTACGAGTGCTGGATGTGTATTTTCCCAGCCTCACTAGCTGCTGCCTGTCATTGAAATACATGTTAAATATACAATTGCTAAGATGGCATAAGAGTTAATTCAGTTCCTTTGGTGAATCAGTTCAAAGTGTCCAATTCGAAAATTGAATTATTTAACAATTCATTTTTGTCACCACTTCATGTTATATTTGACTAGTGTTTTCAAAATATCAACACTGAAAAACATGTTAGATTTAAAATGGGCAAAGATGAATTTGGTAAGTTCAAACCATTTTGGTGAATCATTTCAAACTGTTCAAGACTTTGATTCATTAATTCATAATAATTCATTTGTGTCAGCAGTTAAAAAAAAGTTGTTTTTGACTGGTGATTTCAGTTAATCAACATTGTCAATTTTGAACATGCATTGCATTGATTTTCAGTGATGGTTAATTGAAATCACCAAATAAAAACAATTTAAATGGTGACAATTGAGTTGTTAAATCGAAGTCAATTGACAGTTTGAACTCAATCGCTAAAATGATTTGAACTTGCCAACAATAATGATATCTTTTTCCATTTTAAGTTGAACATGTATTGTAGTGATTTTGAGAGATGGCATTAGAGTTGGAAAATTGAAAAACCAATAGTTCAAACTGTCAATTGACTCGGATTTAACGATTCATTTGTGTCACTACTTAATGTTTTTTATTATATATTCAAATTTATTTTGTGTAATTGAGATGATTAAATAGAATGTGCTAATTGTCATTTATTAAATAACTGCAGAAACTGATTTTGTTCTAGATTTTTATTATAAGTGCACTACACTTTTTGAGTCTACTTGAATGAATGTAAATATGAATATTTGGCTTTTGGATGGTTTGATTTGGTGTTCATTTGCACCCCAGTCACTCCTCTCTCTCTCTCTCTCTCATAACTGTCGTGTCTGTCTGTCTCCACAGGATCTGGAGGGAAAGATCATCGTTGATGAGCTCAGACAGGAAGTCATCACCACTAACAGCAAGGCTGAGCCGCCCCAGTGCACGCGTCCTCTTTGGCCATGGTCTCTAGACGGAGGCATGTTAGTAGCTTCCGTGCCGCGGCCTACAGGTCACCCCTGCTTGCGTGTGTGGTGCACCGTGGCGTGCATGTGTGTGTGTGTGTGTGATGAGCTTATTCTGCAGATAATCAGCATCAGTTTGGATGCTGGATCTCTGGATGATCGATGGCATTGTGTGTTATAGATAATCTTAAATATAAACTTAGGGGTGTGCGATAACATGATTTTTGATTGTGGACGATCAAAATGTCTCCACGATCTGCTTTTGAAGAAATATCGTATTATCATGCTACAAGGCACATCCTATCATTTGCAGTTCTGCCGCCTCCATCGAAGTATACTGTAAAACGCAACATACATTCACATCAAATGTTAACTCACGGGACACTGCACTTATTCACAATCACAAAAGGGCATTATTTGCATGTGCTTTAAAGTCTTGCCGGTTAAACCTCATTTTGTTTTGACATGCACTTTTTCTGAGCATGTACACCTGAAGTGCGCACACACTAAAAAGTCTGTCAAACAGCGTCTGATTACTGGACTGAGTTATTTTTCGCATCTGATTGCGCTAATATTGTCAAAAACACACAAGGTTTACATATAAACACAGCTGGTTATGTCTAAAGTGAAAGTAAACAGTTGAGAGAGAAAAAAACTCTTAAAGTCCCCATGAAATCAAAATTAAAGTTTTTTGGGTGTTAGTATCAATATGTTAGTCTTAAGGTTATCTATAAGGCAGTGTGCTCCAAAACAGTGACAAAATTCGCATTTAGAAGATAAAGCATTCAAAGCTTGCAGTTCGTCCCTTCCGCCAAAACCGCTCAACGATTTTTTTGATCGTCACAGTCGTACTTCACTCTCATCAGCTTTCTGTTCGCAAACAAACATGCTCTCTAGATCGCGAAGCGCTGCCCGCCTACACTATAGAATAGCATGCTGAACGCCGCTGCTGAAATTCGGGCTCACAATTGTCCATCAGAATTAGTATTTTTCTGTAAGTGACTGGCACGTAGTGGCACCTATATAGGGGTACAGGGTAATGCGTTTCAAACAGTGTAAGATACATGCTTTTCCATTGAGGATAAAAGAATTCTGGTTTGGCAGCTGTGCCCCTTCTAACTCACCGCCCGGCCACCACCACTCTGCTCGGTCCAGAGACACTCTATCAAGAGAGCTTATCAAATGCACGATTGCGGCGGCAGAGCCACAAAATTATTGAGCTATTTTGAATTCTACACTAAAAAAAAAAAAGCACAGATATGCTATATTTTATAGCAATATGGATGAAATTGTGGCTGGAAATACCCTGTCAAATGCGGAGCTCAACGGCTCTAGCCCAAGCGGTGATATAAACGAACGCTATTGGCTATTTTAAAATGGTCTTCGGCTGTTTGGCAGTTCAAATGACAGTCAACACTTTAGAGTAAACGCTGCGTGTTTCTTAGGGCATTTCAGGGGACCTTTAAAGTGCCCCGCAGATCTAATAGTTCCAAACATGCTTCCTTGCTATTAAATGCAGTAGATTTCATTCACCCAAAAATGAAAATTCTCCTGATCGTCATTTACTCCTCACTCATGTTTCACAACTCTGTATTATATTTCTTTCCTTGTGGCTGAACCCAAGAAGGTATTTAATGAAGAATGAGTGGTTACCAAAGGCACCTGGTCTGGCGCCCATCTACTTTGAGACTAGGGAAAAAAAACACTCTGGAAGTCCTGGGACCAGGCAACTGTTTAGTTCCCGTCCATTCTTAAAATAACTTGTTGTGTTCTTACTGAAGAAAGAACTCTACCTTGCAAGTTTAAAAACAACTATTGTAGAGTGATATATGATACAGTCAATTTTCATTTTGGGTGAACTTCCGCTTTAATATTAATAAAAACGGCTAAAACAGAGAAAAGTCGCCTCATCTGCTCTTAACTGAAGAACTTTAATATCAGTTGCTTTATATAAAATCAATGTACAAAATGTATACGAATGAACGTGTATAATATTACGTTTTGTTTTATATTTTTCATAAATCATCTTTTGAATGCTCCTGCTAATACAGCTATGGCCCGATGCCGTCCTGAAATCTAATGTAAAGCGATTTGTTTTATTTGTATAAATTATTGTGTCTTTGTAATGTGTAGGGTCTTTGATCGTTATTTTTATTAATACAAAGATAAATAATGACCCTCAGGATTTTATTGCTTTCACACGCACAATAGCCTGAATGTCTGGTCTTGATCTTTGTATTTTATTATTTGATTACAACCTTGGAAAATTAGTCAAACTAACATACAAGAATCGTGATTTTCCTGAACAGATTGATATTTTTTGCGCGTATTCGCTCCACTCGTTCAATCACCGCTAATAAAACTAAAGCAATTGCATCAAATGAAAGAGTTGTATAAATTCGATTATATATTTTTTCGCGACCCTCTTTGCTGATGACACAGACAACCTGATCAAGTTTGGCAAGTGACGCATCGGACGCCGATAAAGTAGGTACATTTCCAAGACAGAATGCAAAAATATGGAAAATTGAATACAAAACTTAAATAAAAATACAAAACCGATTTGTCCTGTTAGTATTATATTCTTTCTGTGGTGATGCAAATTTGTAGTCTACGTTTAATAAATTTACACTAGTCTTTGATGATTCTTTATCTATGATATCTATCTTATATATTTAAATTGTTATTACATTAGTCATTTAGGCAGATGCTTTACACATTGTTGATGACTACAATGGGTACCAATAAAAGGGCAGTTCAAAACTACAAAATAGCAACAATATATAATTGGCAATGAGCATAAGTCTCGTAGCGCTAACGCAGTACCATCGTAGGGCAAGGTGATATATATATATTATTATTATAAAGCACAGCACAACCAGAAACAAATCAAGTAATTAGAAGAAAAGGAAAAAAAGATAAGTATAATTAAAATAGAATAGAAAGTGCTAGAGTTATAGGGTCAAATATACTTAAAATATATGATAGCTTATTTACTCTGATTTCTAATATCTGATAGTATCATGCAGTATATGCGGCTTTGGGTCGATAGGGTAGAAAGGAAAGGCTGGATTCTGTGAATCCTGTAGCAATTATACTCGGCCGTAGTATATATCGGACCTTTTATACACCTGCTGTCCAATTGTGTTTCTTGCATAAAATTGCTGATTGTGGGGTTAAATATCTGATTTGTTTTTGTTTACTACTGTAGTACCATTTGTCACTTTAATATTACTATTTCAGTAACCTGAGGTCCAGGAGTGTCTCTTTCACCCTCAATTTGGAGTGTTTTATTTTATTAACACTATTTACCTTTCGCTTGGGAAGCTGAAATACAGCTATATTGCTTGATCAGTTTAAAGTTTGATCAATTTAACGCAGCCATAAAATACTTAATGCTACATGTAGTAACCATTTTATGGTTTTTATATGGTCCAGGAATAAGCAATGAGGGGTTTTGGTCTCTGCAAGCCATTCAAAATTGAGACAATATCTTGTTTTAGAGGAAAAACATCTTTACAATCGAAGCAAATTTAGTTTTATTGTCAGTGAAAATCACCTGGTACTTGTGGTACAGTGGTGATGTCTAAAAAAAACAAGACAGTAGTACAAAGAAGGCCTGAATTGGTCATGAAAATTGCGGAAAATTTGAAAATGAATGAAATGTGTTTTTGTTATGTTCAGCTCTGCTAGAATTTCCTCTGAGTGCAGTCCTTCATGGACGATTGGTGGAAATCATAAGCCTAACAAGTTTTATTTTCTGAAGCATTATTAGATATTATATAGTTTTATACAGGCTCATGCATTGTGTTTGATTGCACAACACCTTCACCATCGTGTTTTATAGTGCACACGCTCTGGATCATCTCATGCTAACGCGTTTGAACATCAGCAGAAAAGAAGTGCGCAGGAGGAAACCATAATGGGGCGGTGCTTTACCGTCTCCGACCAATCATAGAACGCTATCATTGCCCGGTCAAAGACTGTCGTCCAATCACAGCGTGATTTATTCCAGCGGACTCATCCGGTGCTATAAAGGTAGCCACGAGTCGATACTGTAAGCGAGTCCATTTTGGAAAGCGGCTTTTTTCAGCGCCAATATTTTACAGTAAGCCGGTTAATTTAAATTTAATTCGGGTGGGAAGCTACGTTGGGTTATTGTATGTTTTACACGATTAAATTTTAGACGAAAAAGCCTGTTTAGTGCGCCCGGCGCAGTCGAAATAATGTAAATACGATCGTGTAGCTAGTTTAGCTTTACGTGCTGCATTAGCTTTAGCTACGCGGCATGAATACATCTTTTTGTTTGTTTGTTTTGAGAACCCCATAGGTTGTATACGTTTCTAGCACATTTTTATACCTGCTTTTATTTGTTTTTTTGTGCTTTTAACAAGCTAAGATTGTAATCGAGCGTTTGCGTTGAGTCCGATGCCGTAACCACGCTGTTGTTACGCTATTCTAGCATCAGCCCTCAGATCTCGCACTGTGAAACTAAATCAAATCTCTTCTAATCCAAAGGTAATCAAAAGCGACTAAAATGGCCGACGCAGAGCACCAGTTCATGGAAACCTCCGAGAACGGGAATGAGGAGGATTTTAACGGAGCTGAGGAGGAGAACGGAGCCGGCGAGGGAGGACAGATCAACGCCAGCAGGGGCGAGGAAGACGCCGGGTGAGAATATCGAGCGCTTTATTACGTTTTCATGCTTAATGTGGCTGTTTTGTATTAAGTCGTCTCTGTGTGTCTTTGTTAATAGAGGGGGGAGGGTTCTGCTCCTCATTGTTGGAAGTGAGGGTTGTTTGGGATTGAATCCCGCGCTGGCGGGTGTTTGATCTGCCGATACGCGAGCGTATTAACTCTAAAATCGCAAGTCGCTTTATTAAACCCAACAATGGAAACCCTATTCATCCGCATGGTAATTTAGCCGAATTGTAGCCTGTTTATGGTTGCCAAGCAACTAGGTCTTTATATAGTTTAACTGGTGATGGTTCGTCCAATCAGAATTAGAGTTAGCGCGCAACAGTCTCCGCCCACTTTTCAGCTGGTTTAAGCATTATCATTTTTTTCCCCCATTAATTTTTCCATAGGGATTTTTTTTTTTTTTTTTTTTTTAATAGTCTCACATGGAGTAGGGTATTTCTGCAATACCAGAGGCTGCCGTTTCGGGACCGCAGTTCTAGGACCTTGTTGTTGTGTTTTTTTTTGTTTGTTTGTTTTTTGTATGTATTAGCATTTTATACTCTTTAATTCTGTATTTGTATTATTATTTTTAAGTTATTAGGTATTGTATAATGTTACATTTGAATTGTCCTCACCGACCCCTAACTCTAAACATACCTATTGAAATATTAACCTAATTTGTTTTGAGTTGGCTAAATTTGTTTGTGATTCTCTGATTGGTGGGCGACTCTTTGCAGAATTATGGGTAATGTAGTTATTCACCAGGAGTTCTGCAACTATTTAATGAAAGTTGAAATGTGTGCTGATAGCTTTAATTAAAGCATTTCATCTATTACCAACCGTGTAGATCTGTTTTAACGGTTTATAAATTTAATCCATTATTGAGAAAGTGATTGGATTTATTTAATGAAACCCAACTGTTGGTCTTTTTGTCTGTGATGTCATGCGATTTGCTTTTGTTTGTGGTTCAATACAGATTCTCATCAACTTTTTATTATTTTGTGCAGTAAAATGTTTGTTGGAGGACTCAGCTGGGACACCAGTAAGAAAGACCTAAAGGACTACTTCTCGAAGTTCGGCGAGGTGACCGACTGCACCATAAAGATGGATTCAAACACCGGCCGGTCACGAGGGTTTGGCTTCATCTTGTTCAAAGAAGCAGAAAGCGTGGACAAGGTATGGATGCTTTCGCTTCCCTTGAATCCAGACACTTGCGTAGTGGCAGAGGTTCATGTCTATTCATTTGTAAGGTGCTGGAGCAAAAGGAGCACAGGCTAGACGGCCGACAGATCGATCCCAAGAGAGCCATGGCCATTAAGAAAGAGCCCGCCAAGAAGATCTTCGTCGGTGGCCTTAACCCTGAAACCACAGAAGAGAAGGTCCGTGAATACTTCGGGGCCTTCGGAGAGGTGAGTTTTGACTTGAGCATAAAAACATCTGTCTTTGTCATCTGACTTTTTATTAATGCGGTATCGATTATGATGCTTGCAGATTGAAACTATTGAACTACCAATGGATCCAAAGACGAACAAAAGGAGGGGCTTTGTCTTCATCACATTCAAGGACGAATCTGCTGTCAAAAAGATCCTGGAGAAGAAATACCATAACGTTAGCGGAAGCAAGGTAACGAACGGAACGGAAGACCTTGTATGTATTTCTCTTATCTTTTTATGTTTTAAGTTATGTTGGGTCAATTTGTGGGTTAAAGGGTTAGTTCGCCCAAAAATGGAAATTCTGTCATTACTCGCCCTCGTGTTGGTCCAAACCCGTAAGACCTTCGTTCATCTTCGGAACACAATTTAAGATTTTTGATGAATTCTGAGAGCTCTCTGACCCTCCCATAGACAGCAAGGTAACTACCACGTTCAAAGTCCAGAAAAGTACCAATATGATTGATTAAGTAGTCCGTGTGACATCAGTGGTTCAACTGTAAAGTTACAAAGCTACTTTTTTGCGCTAAGAAAACCAAGAACTACTTTATTCCACACATTCTTGACGTCGTCACGCCGGATCTGGGTCAGCACCGCCACACGCTCTTGTCATGGTACTGCCGTGAACGCGCGTCCACAAGTGACTAGTGCTGTTCAAAATATCGATACGACGATGTATCGTCACAGAGATTTGACTATACGAGTATCGATACAGCTGGCCCTGTATCGATATTGTGGCCCGTGTGCAGCAGTGGACCATGCTTAATTTTGTTTAACATTTTACAACGTTTACCATGGAGTAGAAAAGTGCAAGGTTTCTAAAAAGAATGAATGGAGCATATATAGGCTACAGCCAGGTTTAATTTGGCCGCAGAGGAACACAACTGGGTTGCCTGATATAAAGGGACGTAATCCCCAAAACGGAGCTTTACACTTGTGTAATACGGAAATATCTGCCAAGTGTGCTACTTATCCCTGTCAACCTGGCAACCATGTGCGCGCTCTCCACTGTGGATAAAAACACTTGCTTTCTGAAGACACCGCTTAGCTTGCAGTTTAGCGATCTCCACTTCAATCTGTTCTCAGAAAAGTGTCATTCATCAACTGTTCATTTACCACAGAGAGAGAGAGGCTGTGTATGTATGAAATACCACCGTTTAGCCGCGTTTCTCTATTAACAGTAAAGCTGTGGCTTTAATTCCTTTAGAAACAATGATGCTTTTTGTTGAGAAAGATAATGTAGCTATTGAGTGATTAAGCTATTTGGTTGATAAAACTGCGGGGCAGCCCTAAAATTTGTTCCTGAATGTCTGATTTTGGCCGCAACGTGATCCGTGTGTGTGTGACTGCACTTAACATCAAACTGCTTCTGTTTCACACAAATGCTGGCACAGACGTGCATGTTCGGCTAGAGTCGCTTTGAACTCGTGTATCTTCGGAAGTGGAGCTGCGTGGAAGGTTACAAAAAATGTGCACACCGCCACGCGAAACGACGTTGCGTGCACTCAAAGCGAACTTCCGCCAACACCGCAATGACGTCATTTGCAGCGTGCACCTAAGTGAACTTGCGGACGCGTCGAGTATAAATCCGCCTTGAGTGTGTATGCATTGGATACCGTGAAATGTAAATTTACTTTTTTAAATATATTTATTACAAGTACATTATTTATGGGCTTAAAAACAAGATGCAAACAATCAGAATATTGTACCTGGTGGAGAGTGCCCAATGTAAACATGAAACGTATGCCATTACCTATATTGTACTTTGGTACAGTTCTGGAGGCCCTTCATAATGCAGAGGTCAAGTGCCTGCTCTGCCAATAGTTAGAAATGGCTCTATAGTAAGCAGTGTTTAATAAACAGCTGTTTTTCTAAATTCTGCTGAGGCGTGATAGTTACCTTGCTGTCTATGGGAGGATCAGAGAGCCCTCAGATTTCATCAATGACAGAATTTTCATTTTTGGGTGAACTAACCCTTTAAAGTTAAAGTGACTTTTATATATTATGGAAACTTGTTTTTGCCATGGGATTAAAAGGGTAATTGCAGCATCTCACAGTTCTGACTTTTTTCAGAATTGTAAGATATGAATGTAGAATTGTAAAGGGAAAATCATAATTATAAGAGATGCATTTAGCTATCATTTATTTTGTAATTGTGTTAAACCCAATTGCAAGGAGAAAGAAAAATCAAAATTGACTATTTTGGTTTACAAATGTTTACTATTTAGTCTATCTCGTCATTATTTATGCCCCCCCCCCCCCCCCGCCGTGGAGTTACCATAATATATAATTTTCTTTGTGTAATTTTTTTATTTTATTTATTCTGGGGTAGAAATTGTGCATGGTTGCTTTTTAACCTATTAAAGTTTGGCTTTTGTATCTGTTTTGTGTCTCTGATTTCAGTGCGAGATCAAAATCGCCCAGCCCAAGGAAATCTACCAGCAGCAGCAGTATGGTACCCGCGGAGGCTTCGGAGGTCGTGGCAGGGGTCGCGGGGGTAAGCGGCGTGCTTTAGTTGCTGAAGTATGCACATTATTAATAAACCCCAGTCTCAGTCCTTGAACTAACGGTGTGTGTTTCCTCAGGCCCAGGCCAGAACTGGAACCAGGGCTATAACAGCTACTGGAACCAGGGCTACGGGAACCAAGGCTACGGCGGCCCGCAGGGCTATGGTGGTTATGGTGGCTATGGCAACTATGACGCTTCCTCTGGCTATTATGGATATGGTGGTGGTTATGACTACAGTAAGTTGGCATCTTCCAAACGCTGTCATGATCATCCTGGTTTCGCTTCCATGTTCACATGTTTTGTTTTCTCCAGACCAGGGCAGTACGAGCTATGGGAAAACACCAAGACGTGGAGGCCACCAGAGCAACTACAAGCCATACTAATCATGCAGAACAGGTAGTGTATGAATTTATCAATGGATAAAGATTTTTGCTTAGTTGGGGTTTAAAAGCAGTTATTTGGAAATATTGATTTGAGTGCACTGACACTATCGAATGAGCTGCTTTCTGCAGAGCTTTTTTTTTTTTTTTAAGCTTTCACAAATTAAAGCCTTAAAAGGTACAGCAGGAAGTCTTTAATTCATGGTCACGGCATTAAATGTTGCATGCATTGCCAAAAATTAGTATCTTATTTGTATTGGAAAACAAATACAGATTATCTAAACGTCCTTAAATTAAGATGCATTTCAGATATGAAGACTTGTTTCCTGGGATAAAATGTATTTTTAGTTTATGCTTTAAACAAGAAAGTATGTCAATGGGGAATAAACTTGTTTTCACTTGAATTGAGAATTTTTTTTTTCTCCCCTATAAAACTGCTTAAATTGAGTTCATAAAACAAGGCATGTAATTTTGCTTAAAGTAAATCTGGTTTTAAGAATCTTTGAACATGCACTTTTTGCAATCTGAAGCTGTCATCGCACTCTCCAATAATAATGGCAGCTTTTCCAATTGGGTTGGCGCCCACACCCAGCCATTGTGTGCCAAATCCAGTTCTCATATCACACCCGATTCACTAAAGAAACTCGCATAGCTTGACCTTGCGAATTGTATCCAGGGGCGAGATTATTGAGTGCGCGGCGTGGAGGTGGGCTTTCGATCAATGTACCCTTGCTCGTTCCGAGTCCAGTCGCTGCGTCTATCCCTTCTCGACGAACCGGGTCTGCCACTAGGACGTCGGCTCCTCTGCTGACGACACAGTCTTCACCAGGACTGAAGTATTCCCAAAAACCAGGAGTCTGACCGTGACCATCCAGTCACGCACGGAGCAGTTTTTCACTCGACAAACCCTTCCCGTAGTTTATCCCCTCTGTGACACACACGGGGCTCTTGCCTTTTATTAACCGACGAGATCGAGACCCATTTGTACAGCGATGAGCGATAGTAACTACTCTGGGACACTTCAACTGTTCTTCATGTGCTCATCTCCACACTTTTATGGGTATTCCTGCGGACTTTGTTTCCGTGAGCTTGGGCACATGTCGGTGGTCCACCATGGTGATCCTCTTAATTAGTCTTAATTTTTTGCTGTCTCATGACCTCTGGGGGTACTTTTTGGTACCTTTTTTGAATAATGTATTGTATGGTTGTATTTTACATGTCTACTGGATTTACCACATGAGGTTCAGGAGCTGCCAGAGCTTTTGAAATAAAACGATTTTGAGTACATTTTTCTCAATGTTTCCAGATGCTTGTTCTGCTTCCTGTTGCGTAGCGTAGGAGAGCCGATTAAAACTCCAGCGTCCCGTGAATGTCAGCGTTTTGGGTAATGCATCTAACAGTGACCAGAAATTTCCACTTTTGTTAGCTTTGATTTTTAAACTCTTTTTTTGTTTTTTTTGACTTGCTTTCTCAGTTATAATGCTTAAGTTGAATCTTTGTCAATTAGGATATTTGCTGGTTACCAGCATTGTTACTCATTGAAATCTCATTCCTATAGTGTTTTTGGTAGAAATAAATGATTTGTAAGTTTTTGGAAGTGTTCTTGTTTACTGGCTAACATTAATGTTAATTTGTCAATCTTAATGGTTTAAATGGTGACTATTTTTAAGTTGAGTTTTAATGGTGGTTTTGCCAAAACTGCTTAGTTTCAAAACCCTGATAACTTTGAATTAACAACTACTTGCATTGTCTGAAGGTCTTAATATTTTACAGTTGTGGACCAAAACCATATCCACCTTATTTTTCCTAAATCAAATGCAAGCTATTTTTTGTGACTGTGCGACTTTGATTTGTTAGCCGCTCTAAGGGGAGTTACATGCAAAATACAGTGCAATTTGATTATGATTTAAAATTGTATAACATACCACTTTGCAGACTTTATGAACTGCTACAGGGTTTCTGCAGGTATGAAAAATGTCTTAATAGGCCTTTCCACAATTTTAAGGCTTGGAAAAAGTCTTAAATCAGAGCCAAAAGTTTAATTCATAAAGTCACGGCATTAAATGTTGCATGTACTGCACACAAAAAACACAACTTTAGGGTTTTGTTTCTCAGTTCAAATATCTAAACCTTTTTAAATCAATGTTTGCTTGAGATGAAACGTGAAGCTGAGTCTTCTTTCAGAGAAATTTTAAGTTTACTATAACCTGATGTGATGTGTAGTAAAGTATGGTTTCCCATACTCAGAATTTGTGCTCTGCATTTATTTAGAGAATTTATTCCTTGCATATTCTTTATTTGGTCTTAAATTTACGTTCATAAAACCTGCAGAAACTATGTAAAGTCACTTGAATGTTTAAATCGCATTCAAATGTAAAAATGGCGGTGCCTTAAGGTGGATGATGCAACGAAGTCTTAAGAAAATGTTTTAATTATTTCTATTCATGTTTTGGATAGTTTCTCAAAGTCTGAGGTTATATTTGGGATTGTGTTCTTCCATACTAGCCTTACTGTTGCGGTGTTATATACTATATTTACATTTTCTATGTGCTTAGGATGCTTGAAATCGAGTACTTCATTTGCCAAATATGCATTAGTTAACAAAGCACATGCACGGTGTTGTACTGTAGCAGTGCAATTCACTTTTGACCATTCCAGTGGAATGGATGAGGCAGAAATAATGGACGGATTCCACTGAAAAGTCAGCATCACTATGCCCTACACACTGAAGTGTAAAACACTTTTAAGTCATTGGAAGGGTGCTGGGCTTTTTTGTGTTTTTCTGGCCCCCGCTGGACATTGACCCCTTTAAATCCAGCCAATTAACCAGACTAGCTAAGAGCACCGTACCATCAAGTCTTGTGTTAATATAGCATATCACTGTTTGTAATGTGTGAAGTGTTATGATGAAATATGGGTAACACTTTACAATTATGTTCCATTACAATGAACAATACATTAATTACAGTAGGCCTATTTATTAATCTGTTAATGTTAGTTAATAAAAATACAGTTGTTCATTGTTAGTTCATGTTGATTCACAGTGCATTAACTAATGTTAACAAGCACAACTTTTGATTTTAATAATGCATTAGTGAATGTAACATTAAGATTAATAAATGCTGTAGAAGTATTGTTCATACTTAGTTCATGTTAGCTAAGGTATTTAACTAATGAACCTTATTGTAAAGTGTTATCTTTTTTCTAGCAGGCAGTTTATAGTATGGAAACCCGTTTCCGCCACTGGATAAAAACAATAATCTCACAAATTCTGACTTTTTTCTCATAATTGCGTGATACAAGCACGCAATTGCAAGTTAAAAAGTCATATTGTTAGATAGTAACTCGCAATTCTGAGAAATAAAGTCAGAATTGCATGATATAAAATCGTAGTTGCGAGCCATTAAGTCGCAATTGCGAGATAAGAGCTGGCAATTCTGAGAAAAAAAAGTCAGAATTGTGAGTTTATATCTTGCAGTTCTGACTTTATTTCTCAGAATTGTGAGTTTATGACTTTTTATATCACGCAATAATGAGAAAAAGTCAGAATTGCGAGATAAAAAGTGCAATTACCTTTTTTATTTTTTATTCAGTGGCGGAAACGGGCTACCATAATATAGTGTACACTATGCAGTATTGAGTACGTAGTAAGAGTTTTCTGTTTTGTACACTTTCTGAATCGTTTGAGCAGATCGATTCATTTATCTATAGTTCACAGAAGTCTACATTTTACGTGTTATTTATTTTTGTTAAAGAAACATTTAAATACTGCTGTTTATGACTATGTTTACGGTTAAGTCATATGTTGTACACCACGAACATCACAGTTTTGCTCCTAAACAGAGCTCGTGCAGGTGAAATGTGAATCAGTTCGCTCGAATCATTTAAAGAACCGGTTCCAAATGATGAATCATTTAAAGAACCGGTTCAAAATGATGAATCAATTTGGAATTGGATTCACGTGAGTTGTGCGAAAAGTAAACACGCGGTTAAGTTGCATGACAAGAAATAGAAATATGGATTACAAAGTAAGCAGAAAGTTTATGGATGGAGGCCAAAGCAAGTTTAGGATGTGTATGACTCAATTTTCGACATTAACGCACTAGCAGGTGAGGTCAAATGTTGCACAGATGATGGAAACATACAGTTCAGAATCGCAGAGCTCTTGTTCAACACACTGTCAGCATGAAATAATTGCAATATTTATGAAAGAGTCTATTAACTAGCATGGGACTGATTTATTCACGGTTGTTTACCTGCAACAAGCTGTTTACAGGTAAAACTTTTTTTTTTTATTTGAGAAGTGAGAAATGTGGTTTTATATTTTCCTTAAGTAAATAATTTCAATTGTGTATTTTTTTTATACCTTCAAGAACAGCGTGGGAGAAACTGTTTAAAGTTTACACTTTATCATTTTTGTCTGGTGTATTTTATCTTGATTTCCAGTAGAGGGCGCTAGATAGCAATAAAAGGGGAGTGCATATAAAATGCATGAATATTTTATTTAAGTGAACTTTAATCGGTTGTATTTGATGTAATTGTTAATGCCCCATTTTTTATTTTTAACTTGTTAACTTTGAGCACTGACGCAAATTAAGACTAGTTGTGCTGACTTAATCTGATGCAAAACAGTAATCCTATTTTAAATCTTTTCAATTATTCAAGACATTCAGCTGATTTGCAATTTAAAATAAGTTTGTTCTCAAACAACACCTCATTCTGAAAATATAAATGATCTTTAATGGTTTCATTTGATTAAAATTGGAGTCAGTCAAACATGCAATATGCATCATTTTAGTCATTAAAAGTAACTGTCAGACAGTAAACTTGCTGCTCAAAAAGATTAATACTAATTTAACTGAGTTAAATTAATCTAATTGCAATCCGACTTTAAAAATTCTTCATAATTCAAAACAACATTTTTTGGGAACATGTGTTTGGGAAACTGGCTTCTACTAAAGCACAGTTATAGCGTGTGGGGTTAGATTACTCACAGAGATGGTTAATTGTGCCAGAGAGAGCTGTCTGTTGGATCCTCACCGCCTTGTGTCATAACAAACTACCACATGCTATGATTTCAGAGTAATTTTAGGTTGAGGTAAGTTAGCCGTTAAAGATCTGCTCCATCATCCAGAAAGCTGGACGTTTAGGAGCTAGATCAAATCTGCCTTCGCTGTACCCTCGAGTATGACATTCAAAGTTAAAGCATACTCTAAAGAGAGCTTTAATGCACTTGACCTCCTCGCTGTAGATAAAAGCCTCATCAGATGACCTATAAAACCCAGATGACCCATGAAAGACATGAGCCATAAAAGACATAAAAAAGCTTTTTTTATTTTTATTCCAGTTCTTTGATTCCGGGATTAATCTAATATACAAATACCACACACATTTATAAAAAAGGAGTAAAGTGCATATCTCAGACACGTTCTTTTTTTGTATGCTTTTAAATCTTTAAGAAATATCAACATCGTAACCAATATCATCAAACAAATAGTGCAAGTAAGTTCCCACCAGTCGCCACAGAAGGGCTTCATATATATATATATATATATATATATAACAACACGCACACACCATCTTAACACCTTCTTGTAATGGCCTAAAACATCTTTGCATTTTGCACACCAAGATAAAAACATTTTAAATGTCTTGTGTGAAGTGCAGAAACTTAATGATCTCCAGATGATCTGAATTCTCATTCTCAGAAGTGAAAAATCTTGTTAAATGCTTTTTTTTTATTTCCGTATTCTTTTGAATTCAGAGGCTTTGATGTCAAATATCGTACACTGACTGCATTGACACATTCTCTCTTGAAAAACAGATAAACCAGAACACAAATGTGTTAGTGTCTTTATAAAACATCTTAGTAAAATATAGCCAAGGCTTATTTAAATATGCATAAATAGCATGAAAATATGTTTCGTTTCAGTTTAAACGATGCTGAATTACTCTAGGCATTCAGATGAGGAACAGTATCAAAGTTGTGGACGTTTTCCTCCGCTTTATTTTCCTGTACACGTCAAGCGCCTCCAAGACACTTCATATGTGAAAAAGACTGCTTTGCAAACAGATTGGATATCAAGTTTGTTCTTTAACAGCACTTCTTTGGATGCTTTACAATGTTCAGCATAGAAACACTTACAAAAATGAACAATTCCACCGTAGAACCTGAAAGCCATCCATACAAATTATTATTTTAAACAGCATCCGATTTAATCAAGGGTCAATTTGAAATGCACAATATAAATAATTTAAATCTTGAAAAAATTTCTCTTTTGTTTAATTGCATGATTAACTGCAGAATCTTGTTAAAAAATTATTTCTAATCCTGAGAGTTTTTCTGATTAATTTAGTCTTTGTGGTTTCTGTGCTAATTCTAAAAAACTTTAACCGCTTTTGTGTTTTGCATAGTGGATTACAATGCTTGTTATTTTCCTGTGTTTAGGATTTAGCTTCACTGAAATCTGTTCAATTACAAAACCTGTCAGATAATACAATGCAAACATCAAAGCTTCTAGCTTATTCAGCAGGACTTTTTCTTTCTTTCTGCATACCTGATTGTCAAATTTTTGCGTTCGATTTTCACATACTCCATTGCACTGGACAGTCTATGAGCGCATCACCCTTGTTAGCAAACGCTGAAGCATCAAAAACAGCTTTAACAAATGCACATCCAAGATATGAACAAATCTAGTCATTTAAAAAGTATTTAAAATCCCTGTCATCCCATTTGGAAGCTGACTTATGAAACAAACACACTAAAATGTCATTCTCATTTAATATTACAGAGTCTGAACCCGGTTCGTAGAGACTTTGTGGCGTCCGAAGCGAGCAGCTGTTTCAAGGAATTAACAAAAGTCACTTTGCGGCCTCAGGAATGGACGGAGCTCGTCTCACGGCCCAGGGGTCAGAGGTCGCGGAATAGAAGGCCGGGTGTGGCAGAACGTCCTCCGTCGCCATGGCGAAAGCAAACACACCCCGCTTCCTGTTCACATCCTCTGAGATGAGCTTCCTGTCCATCTCCCGGCTGTCACCGTTGACATCCTCCAGCGTTTTTCCTCCTGTAGGCTGCTGTTTCGCCAGCAAGGGGGCGCCACCGGCGGCGGGACTCCGCAGGGTCCTGTCCGCTTGGAGGGCGTTGGGATCTGGAGGGAAGAGGAAGTTGGTGGACCTCCAGGAGGAGGGTTTTCGGCCCCGTCGCGGGCGTGAGACACGGCAGCTCTGCCGCTTGATGTGCCGGTGAAGGTGGTCGGAGCGCGTGAAGCTCTTGTAGCAGTGCTCGCATTGGTACGGCCGCACGCCGGTGTGGATGCGCAAGTGGTTCTTCAGGTCGTAGTTGTGTACGAACTTAGAGTTGCAGTGCAGGCAGATGTACGGCCTCTCGCCCGTGTGCTTGCGCATGTGAATCTTCAGTTTGTCTTGCCTGAAAAACAGAAAAACAGCGATTAAAGGAACAGTTCACCCAAAAATGAAAATATCTGCAGTGAATGGGTGCCGTCAGAATGAAAGTCCAAACAGCTGATAAAAACAATCCACGAGTAATCCCACCACTCCAGTCTATCAATTAACATCTTATGAAATTAAAAGCTGTGTGTTTGTTAGAAACAAATCCATTATTAAGATGTTTTTAACTTCAAACCATTGCTTCTGGCTAAAATGTGCATTTATAAACCATAACAACTCCAGTGGAAAAAGTCCATCTCATGCTGTCCTCTCACATCAAAATCCTCCGAATCTTTTGGCTTGTTAAACGGTGCTTGATCGATGCATATTTCTCTCCTTATTCAGTCCTTTTTTTCACCGGAGGAAGCACTATTATGGATTATGGACTCTAATATTAGCCAGAAGCAACGGTCTGAAGTTAAAAACGTCTTGATGGTGGATTTGTTTCTTATAAACACGCAGCTTTTCACTTCACAAGACATTAACTGATTAACTGAACTGGAGTCGGGTGGATTACTTAGGGATTATTGTGATGTTTTTATCAGCTGTTTGGACTCTCATTCTGACGGCACCCATTCACTGCAGAGGATCCATTGATGAGCGAGTGATGCAATGCTACATTTCTCCAAATCTGATGAAGAAACAAACTCATCCTAATCTTGGATGGCCTGATTGTGATAAAATTTTAACAAATTTTTGAGCGAGCTATTCTTTTAAGTTTGTGTTTTGAGGTTATTTTGCGTACCTGTAAGAATCACTGCAAAACCTCAAGATGCACCATGCATGCAGAAAAACACACAAACAGGTGTACGCCTTCGTACTTGAAAAGCAGACAGCTGCAAGTTGCTAACAGTAGCAGCGCAGAAAAAAAAAAAAAAAACACAAAAAAAAAAACGAAAAAACCGTATTTAGTGTTCCTTTTCTTGTATCCAATGAGTTATCCAGAAGCTCAAAACCTTCATTTGATCTATTTCTCATTCTATCTAGATGCTCCTCATCGAAATTTCATTCCTCTACAGAGCGTTTGAGCCCAAAAGTGAAATGTAGGTCTTATATTAACATCACTATGCTTTGGCTTTTATTACTGTGTGGAAACCTCATGCGGCTCCGACCACAGTGATGCATAAAGTGTTTCACAGCAGGTTTGTCCTTATGATGCTGCTCTAGTTTTCATGTGCCATTTCATTGTTGCAATACTGAAGCTTAGTTCTTGTGCTTCAAAGAGGCTATTTATTCTAGTAGACAGTCAGTGTAATTAGTTTGAAGGGAAAAGTTTGCTGTGTTACATGATGACAGCAAGTCAGAATTCTTTCTCGTAAATCTGTCATTGTAAAACATTGGATGACTTCTTCAGTATGTCTGTTCTTTATAAGGACTGTTCATTTTAAAGTGTTATTCTTGTACTCTAATTGAATTGATGTTAAAAACAGTCTGAAATGTTAAAGGGATAGTTCGCCCAAACATTAACATTCTGATATGGTTTTGGAACCCACTGACTTTAATTTTATGGACAAAAACAGTAGCTACAGATAAAGGAAAGTCATAACGCTTTGGAATGACATGAGGTTGAGTAAATGACAATATTTAATTTTTTTTCAATGCAAATCCAGATTGTGGTACTTCATGATCCTATTGTCTCCTTTTCATCCCATCATTCCCATTAACTATCACTTAAAATAAAAGTTCAGTGTTTTTATTTTATAATAATTTAATAAAATTAATTGAATAATGCCAATAAAAGTTAAATAATAAAATACTCGAAATTAAATGCTAAAAATAATTAACCGATATAAAAAAAAAAGTTAAATTACGTTGTCGATGTATAGAAAATATAGCCACCATCATTCCCATCAACTATCACTCTAATTAAAAGTGGCAAAAGATAAATAGGAATTTAATAAATATAAGAAATTGAAAACTAAAACATAATAATAATATAAAAATATTAAATTGTAATAACAAAATGGAAATTGGTAAATAATAATTAAATTATTATAACTAAATTATTAATCGGAATTTAATAAACAATTTAAATAAAATGTAAGCAAATACAATATTAAAGTGTAAATAATAAAATGGTAAATAATAATTTTAATGTGTAAGAAAAATAGAAAATATCCCTCCATCATTCCCATTAACTAGCTCTTATAACAACAAAAGTGGCACTATTTTAATATTTTATTTTAATAAACATTTAAATTTAATTAATATTTTTAATAATAATTTCATAATTTTTGTATAGTAATTTATTGTTTTCTTTTAATTATCTGGTAAAACAAAAGAATAAAACATTAGATTTTATAATAATGTTTTTTTTAATACAAAGTACTTCTATACTCATTTTGAAAAATATACTTGACTAGTATGACTTCTTTATCGTCTGTCATTTGTGCTCTTTAACTAGGATTGAGGGCTCAAATTTTTGGTACTCGCTTTAGTGTCAGCTTAACCCGACTCACCTGGTGAAGCGGACCTCGCAGATGGTGCACATGTAGGGCTTCTCTCCGGTGTGTGTTCGCATGTGTCGTGGCAGCTTTCCCGCTCCTTGAATCACCTTGTTGCAGATCGGACACTGCTGAGACGCCTTGGGCTTCATCTTCCTCTCCTCCTCCAGCTGCCACGGAGGAAACAGCGTCCCGAGATGGGAGGCGGAAAGAATACTCAGGTAGGACCGCAGGTCCGCTCTCTCTTTGATCGGGCCGAGGGCGGGGTCGGAAGTCATTCCCAACCCTGGACTCATGAAGTCTTTGAGGAAGTCCCTGTGGAGGATAGGATTTGAAGGCTCATCCTTCAGCTCTTCTTTGATGATTTCTTTCTTGACTGCAAGGTCCAAAGGGCCGTTTTCCAGTGAAGCATTGGGAAAAGGGTGGGAAGAATGTCGCGGCTCCAGAATCTGAGGGTAGCCTGGAAATTCTGCCGCCCATATGGGAGGATAGAAACCTGGGAGAAGGGGCGAGAATCCGGCGCCTCTTTCCAAGCCTGGCACTTTCGGATAGAGTCCCTCTTGAAGTAAGGACTCTATTGAGAAGTCTTTCAGCGCCCGGCCCTCCAATCCCTCCGGCCCTCTGGGTTTCTGGGCTTCTGGAGTGTCCGATTGGCGTCTTTGGGCTTTCTGGCCATATCGGTCTGGGTTCGGCGCCCCTTGTTGGGAGCTGCATGGTGGGCTGTCCGTCCTCCCGTTCTCCCAAACGTTTGGTTCCTCTTGGTTTTCAGCCCCTTGAGTGGATTTCTCGCTATTGTTGTCCTCAAATTCTCCATCTTTGGAGTCGACCTCCTCCTCCATTTCCTCCTCGTCCTCTTCATCCTCGTCTTCCTCGTCATCCCCCTCAAACTCCTCTCCTTCCGGATGTCCGTCTCCTCCTCCTCGTTCTCCACCTCCTCCCGTGTCCATGATTTCCAGACACACGTTTATAATGCAGGGAATTTCCAGGAGCCTGGCGGCTCTCAGGATCTCCTTGACGTTGGATGCTGTCACCGTCAGCGTCGATGTGTACGCAAACTCCAGAATGGCCGTCAGCGATTCCGGCGCCACGAAGTCCAGCTCATAGATGGTGTGCTGGCTGGAGTCCTGGCTGGAGCCGGTGGCCACCGTGAAGAGCTTTTTGAAGTACTGGCTGCAGGCGGCCAGGACGGAGCGATGGGTGCGGTGCTCCTGGTCCTGGACCACTAGGATGACGTCGCAAAGCAGCCCGTCCCGCCGCTGCTCATTAAGACTGCACAGGACGTCATTGCTGTGGTTCGGGAAGGGGATTCCGATCAGGTCCTCGTCTGTGTGCGCCATCCTCTCCGAGGAGTCTGTGTACAGGTAAAAAAAAAAGTGAAATCAGAGCTGTCATGCATTAAAATAAGGCTGTGCGCTAAAGAGATTTATCAAAAACATGGATGAAGTTGCTAGAGGCTAAATGCTAAAGCGTCTGTTAAATGAATAAATGTAATTGTAAATGAAAAAACGAATTCCACAATATTAGGAATAAACTTTTGAGTATTTTAAGTAAAATATTTAGCCTACATCTAGACGTTCATCTAGCTCTTCACTACAAACTGGTAAAATAAAAGTTCTGTTTAACAGAAATACGTACAGTGGGGAAAAAAAAGTATTTAGTCAGCCACCAATTGTGCAAGTTCTCCCACTTAAAAAGATGAGAGAGGCCTGTAATTTTCATCATAGGTATACCTCAACTATGAGAGACAAAATGAGGGGGAAAAAATCCAGAAAATCACATTGTAGGATTTTTAAAGAATTTATTTGCAAATTATGGTGGAAAATAAGTATTTAGTCACTCCCCACAAATTCATCTCATACGTTGTTGTATAATCACCCTTTGTTGGCAATGCAGAGGTCAAACGTTTTCTGTAAGTCTTCACAAGTTTTTCACACACTGTTGCTGGTATTTTGGCCCATTCCTCCATGCAGGTCTCCTCTAGAGCAGTAATGTTTTGGGGCTGTCGCTGGGCAACATGGAGTTTCAGCTCCTTCCATAGATTTTCTATTGGGTTCAGGTCTGGATACTGGCTAGGCCACTCCAGGACCTTGTAATGCTTCTTACGAAGCCACTCCTTCGTTGCCCGGGCGTGTGTTTGGGATCATTGTCATGCTGAAAAACCCAGCAACGTTTCATCTTCAATGCCCTTGCTGATGTAAGGAGGTTTTTTTTCACGGGGCATGAGGAGAGGGTTGGATCAAACCCCGCAGGATAGATCAAATCTCATTATACATGGCCCCATTCATTCTTTCGCTTACACGGATCAGTCATCCTGGTCCCCTTGCAGAAAAACAGCCCCAAAGCATGATGTTTCCAACCCCATGCTTCACAGTAGTTATGGTGTTCTTTGGATGCAACTCAACATTCTTTCTCCTCCAAACACGACAAGTTTAGTTTTTACCAAAAAGTTCTATTTTGGTTTCATCTGATATTATGACATTCTCCCAATCCTCTTCTGGTTCATCCAAATGCTCTCTAGCAAACTTCTGATGGGCCTGGACATGTACTGGCTTAAGCGGGGGACACGTCTGGCACTGCAGGATTTTGAGTCCCTGGCGGCGCAGTGTGTTACTGATTGTAGCCTTTGTTACTTTGGTCCCAGCTCTCTCCAGGTCATTCACTAGGTCCCCCCGTGTGGTTCTGGATTTTTGCTCACAGTTCTTGTGATCATTTTGACCCCACGGGGTGAGATGTTGTGTGGAGCCTCAGATCGAGGGAGATTATCAGTGGTTTTGTATGTCTTCCATTTTTTAATAATTGTTGATTTCTTCACACCAAGCTGCTTGATTCAGTCTTCCCAGCCTGGTGCAGTTCTACAATTTTGTTTCTGGTGTCCTTGACAGCTCTTTGGTCTTGGCCATGTGGAGTTGGAGTTTGACTGTTTGAGGTTGTGGACAGGTGTCTTTTTATACTGATAACGAGTTCAAACAGATGCATTAATACAGGTAACGAGTGGAGGACAGAGGAGTCTCTTAAAGAAGAAGTTGCAGGTCTGTGAGGGCCAGAAATCTTGATTGTTTGTAGGTGACCGAATACTTATTTTACTGAGGAATTTACTAATTAATTCTTTAAAAGTCCTATAATGTGATTTTCTGGATTTTTTTTTCCCCTCATTTTGTCTCTCATAATTGAGGTAAACCTATGATGAAAATTACAGGCCTCTCTCATCTTTTTAAGTGGAGAACTTGCACAATTGGTGGCTGATTAAATACTTTTTTGCCCCACTGTATGTTGCTGTTGTATTGTAAAATGTTTACTGAAAAAACAAAGAAACAGCAAGTGACACATTAAATTAAATGTGAAAATTTTGAGAAATACATTTAATAATAATAATTTATAAAATGTATATTCTTGTAAAACATACTCCAATAAACTTTATTTACAACTTTGAAAAATCATACTGACAGTGTATATTTCTCTAATGATTATTTTTTATTTAGTAACTATCAATTCAACCAAGAATATTTTTTTTTTCATTCATGATTAAAGGTTCGTTTGTTCTGGCACTTTAACAACACCAACAAAAAAGTTTTTTGTAAATTAATCACATGTTCATTTGTGATTTCATGTTAAAGGATTGGTTCAATTCATTTAATTAGACACCATTTTTGATGATACATTTATACTAAAGCATAAAACGCAGAATCCAGAAAAAATAAAACGGAAAACACAGAATATGGGAAAAATAAAACCGATTTCACTCTATGAAGTTTAATTATGTTTTAAATTGACTGCATGTTAAAAGATTAAATTAATTTCATTAGACACCATGTTTGATGATACATTTGTATTAAATCATAAAACACAGAATCCAGAAAGAATAAAATAGAAAACTCAAAATAGAGGATTGGATTTACTCTGTGAAGTTTACTTATAAACAAACAAATTATGTATTCATTCATTTCAATGTCTAACAGACATGTGAAAAGCAGTTCCTTCCCCATTAATGGTATAAAATGAATATCAGGATAAATATTAATAGCAAATGAAATGGAAAAAAGAGCCATATTACAATAAATGGATTTAAAGTGAGATTTGAGCTAAAGATGCTTATTTCTGCAAAAGTGCGTTACTTTGAGAACTTGTGTGTTTGCACTTTGCGGTTAAAGAAGAGGTGTGACACAATCAGATAATTAATTAGCTCCCATAGAGCGTCTGAGGAGCAAATCTCTGTTTCTGGTTCTCTCTGATTGCGATCAAACAACAACTCCACTGGCTTCTGCCTTTCACACCATTTACAATGATAGCAGAGGCTATTTTTCTGTGAAGGCCACAAAAGATAGCGAATTAAATCTGATGGTTTGCATTGTGAGAAAAGCTGACACTTATCTTTGTCACGTTCGGGAAAAAACACAACACAGGAAGGCAAAAGGGGTCAGGCTCTAGTTTCTGCTTTCCACGGGAAAAAAGTGTCAGGGCATGAGTAAACGTAACTCACCGCCCCCAGAATTACCGATACCGAGAGGCCGATGCTGTTTAATTGCAGTTACTTTAATTGACATGCATGAAATGCAAAATGTTGAATTCCCCAATTTCCCCCCCCCCCTATAATTTACTCAAGTCTAGTTTAGAAGTGCACTTCTACAGAACAAAAAGAATAAAGAATTCGAAAAGCTGTATTTTCAAGATCTCCGTTCAGATGTTCTTAAACTACAGGCCTACATGACTGGAGCCTGAATTGTACCTGCGGATTCCCTGAAATGTTTACAGTGACTTTTTAAGAGGCGTTTTGGCAGCATTGTCCTTCATTCATGGCTATGAATAGAGTTTAATCTCAGTGTGTCTCGTCCCCGTGGTCACTGCAGGCATGTGGATGGATGCTTTCATATGTCCCGCCACCACTGGAGCTGTCGACTGGCGTTCAATGGTCCAAAAATGGCCTGTGTGCCAAAGTAAATGAGCTACTGGTGTTTTCAGGTTTTATTTCTTGTACATTGTTTCTCTTTATTCTCTATAATATTGAGCTCAGCACTTACCAATTAACATTTTAATGTCCCTTCCACTGTTGCTAGGTGACGGTTGCAATTATTACAGTAAGAACATATAGTCCACTAACAAGGAACGTATATTTTAAATTAAGATCATTGTTCATCAAACATTGTTCATGTTTCATAACACATGAAATAAATGTATATTGAAGTGAAATAAAATCTTAAGAAACATAACTTCAGCTAGTTGCCAAAGCAACATTTCTCATTTTAAATTAGAATAACTTGATGTATTAAAATAACTAAAACGAATACTGTAATGAAAAAAAAATCATAAAAACTATATAGACATAAAAAATAGAAAAACTGCTATAAGTGTAGTTAAATCCAGAAGTTTACTAAGAATGATAACCTAAAATATAAGAAACATCCAAAAATCCCAAATTACCATACTGTCCTCAGTCACGAAATCTGTCTCCAAAATCCCAAACATGATATCCGTACCATTCATTCGTTTTTTGATTGGGTGTGTAATAACACAAACACTTAATTGCAAACTTTCGTGTGGGGAAAAGAAAAGAGGAAGTGGGAAGGAGAGATCTCATGTCCCCAGAATTCCTGACAGGTTTGGGCAAAACTAAAAAAAAAAAATTTTTAAATTGGTGCCCCACCCTGGAAAATCCCATCCAAGTTAATAGGCGTTCGGGGGTATCTAAAAAAACGGACTAGGGAGGGAGGCTGAAAAAGAAGAGAGATACACAGTGCGGTCTCCCACCCACCCTGGGGAGTCGCATGCTTTCTTTCTCCGGCCGGCCGCGCCACAGCTCCTCACATCCACTCCCTAATTACAGTGTTTGTTTGAGGTCCGCTCTGACCTGGACCCCTCGCACTCGCTTAACACTCTGACTAACTCCTCCAAACCTTGACATTTTACTCCCTCCATATGACGTCCAGTCCTAAGGGGAAGCAGACACACTTCCACGGAACTTCTTCTTCCTATGTATAAGCTAATTATAAAACTCCAGCTTGATATACCATGTCAATCTTATAATAAATCCTTGTGCTTTTTCACTGTCAGATTTTTGTTTGTATAACTACCGGCAATCTTTCTTTGATTCTTGTTTTTTAAGTGACCTCCCCCTGCAAAAAATATTTGCTTGACTTTTTTTGGTCGTGTGTTTCCCCTGCAATAATATAATATATATATAATATATATATATAATTAATATATATATTATATATATAGATATATATATAAAACAAGCATAACATTTTATCTTGAGACTCGAAAAAACTTAGGATTTAAGTTGTTTTCTAAAAAAAAAAAAAATCAAATAAGTGTTTTATGCTCTTAAAATATCTTTCAAGATGTCAGAAAATAATCTTGTTTTTCTCTTTGAATTAAGTTTATTTTTCTGACTCCATTGACAGATATTTGTTCTTGTTTTTAAGCATAAACTCACTTAATTTTAATAAATTTTTCAGAAAACAAGACTTAATATCTAAAGTCATTTTGCTTTTCTTATATTTTTTGTCTTTTTTCCATACAAATATCTGACAATTCTTAATCAAGATTTACATTTACTTGAGAAGGTAAATGACTTAAGATTTACCTTAGTTAATGAAGTCTTATTTTCTGGAGAAAAAAAAAAAGATTAAAACAAGAATAATCTCTGTCAGTGGGGTTAGAAAAAGAATCTTGTTTTCCCTTTGAAGGCAAATTAAGCATAAACTCATTTCAATTTGGTTACTGCAACAAGACAGAACTAAGATCGTTTTTTTCTTGTTTTAAGCATAAACTCACTTAATTTTGATCATTTTTTAGAAAACTACTTAATATCTTAAAGGGGTCATATGATGCGATTTCAATTTTTCTTTCTCTTTGGAGTGTTGCAAGCTCTTGGTGCATAAAGAATATCTGTAAAGTTGCAAAGACTAAAGTCTCAAATCCAAAGAGATATTCTTTATAAAAGTTAAGAGTCAGCCACGCCTACCTAAACGGCTCGTTCTAACACGCCCTCACATGTCTATGTCACTATGTGGGAATATTTGCATAATGCGCCCCAATGTGCACGCAAAGAAAGAAGGCGTGGTTTCAGATGCTTGTGTGATTCAGTGCGAAAGCAAAAGCACTTTATTTGGCCTTCTGGAAGTAGATGCATTTAGGAATCATTGGTTAAGATTTATTTACAATAAAACAGCACAACCCAGATGTTCGAATTTGTGCAACGCATTTTATGGACGACAGTTTTTTGAACCTAGAAGAGTACAAGGCTGGCTGTACACAAAGGCTATTTCAAAAAAAAAAAAGGGTCAATTCCGACTTTTTTTTTTTTCTTTTGCTATGACAATCTGCGCTTCTGAATCAGCTACTGTTCGCATCCCATGTTAAAATTATTATGTTGTTTTGGGTACGGTGTTTGTTTTTCCCTCCCTTTTTTCTCTTTGTTTTTACTTTCGTTTTCAGCAGGGAGACGCGGGAACCTGAGTGGTCTAATTCTCTGTCGATCATCAAGATGCTTAGTGACGACAACGCGCGGCTTCACCAATGAGGGCGCGCTATTTGATTATAAAGACTGCACCTGTGCTGGAAGCAGCAGTTCTCTTGCACGCTAGAGCACTCATTCTGTCGACCTGTTGTGATAGCACTTGCGTGCTTGTTTGTTTGTTTGCCCTGTACTATCTTGATGTTTGGATACTGTTCGTGGTAAAGTCTGTGTTCTTTGATAACTTGGTGAACAATGGCCCATTCGATCTTTCTTCTCTTTGAGGTTTTCACCGTTTCTGTTACATGGTTGTTGAACCAATGTTACTAAACGGGGAAAGAGAAAAAGAATAGGTAAGATATCACGTGATATACATGTGCCACACTGAGTTTTCAATTGTGTATAGAACACTAGGTTAGTGACACGTGCCACCTGATTTTGTTTAATTGGTTGGTAGTAAGAGTAGTATATTTAGGCGTCCTTGACGCTGAAGATTTTCTTTCTTTTAGGGTCTGTTTGTATTGTTATGGTTGGTTAATAAAAGTTTTGTGTATTTGTCTTAGACGATTAGTTATGTTTTGTTTTTTCATTTGATTGGCACGGTCATGTAAGTATGTTTTTGTTACTAGTTTAAGTATTTGCGATTGACTGTTCAAATGCGGAGTTTTGCGCAGAGTAACGCGTGTGTGTGTGTGTGTGTGTGTGTGTGAGGGGAACAGGGTCACATCACAGGAGAGTGAACTGTCTGTCAGAAATCATAGCACTTCAGCTGTCTTAACCGTGGCTTGTGTACTGCATCATCACTGTGTCACGCGACTCTGTTGCCCTTTCGGGCTTGAACTGATGGTAAAACTAATGACATTATTAACTGTCTTGATATTTACTTTGAAAGCTGAAGCGATTATGGTAAGGTGCGTTACATTTCCGACGCGTGCCTGTGGTGTTCGGCCAATCACAATGCACTGGGTCAGCTGCCAATCAGAGCAGACTGCGCTTGTCGGAATTAGGGACTTTGTAGAAAACGAAGCGTTGAGAGAGGCGGGGCATAGAGAACCTACAATAATGTACAGTATTAGAAAAATAATGGGTTTTTTTAAACATTAAGGCTAGGTTTCAACATATTCTGGTTAGCAGCCCAAATACACAAAATAATGATTTTTAAAATAGCATCATAAGAACCCCCTTAAATGTCAAGTATGTATCGCTTGATTGTGAGAGAATGTTTTTAGATATCTGTAATGGAAAACGATACTGATAAGACCATCTTGTTTTTTGCAGTGAAACTCTCATGCAAACTTTGACGTTTTCATTGACATGGTTATTAAGAGGGTGCCGTTTTCCCAGGAATACTGGGGTAGGGCTAAAACTGCCCGGTGGTTCGCGTGACACACCTCGCTTGGGGTCTGTGCTTGTCTTCTCTCGTGGAGAACGTGGATCGTAACTGTTGATGTGGCACTGCTAGTAAAGCAGTAACGCTTTAGATCGGTATCTTCCACTGGACTGCAGCTCAGTTTGTCCATCTCTAGACGGAACATCCGAATTTGCACTTTTCATTGTGAAATGATTTGATAATCAGTTGGAGTGTAGTAGATTTTTTTCTGCAGGTGTGTATTAGGTTGCTTTTGTGGTTTGCTTGTTGTTTCTAATGATAGGAAGATGTTGTTTTTTCACTGAGAAATATTTTATCATGTTCACATGCATTCATTATAGTTTGTTATTACATTTGTTTGGACTGTTAATGACATGAAGACTCAAATGCTTTTTTGTGTAAATATGTAAATTTGTTTAAAAAAAGTTTAATTTGCATACAAAATTGAGCAGAGGTATCATTATTATTCAGATATTTGAGTAACTCTCTGTGTTTGTGTGTGTGTATATATTTATATATCTCAAACCAATAAGATTTAGGGACTATATCAAGCACATTCTTGTTTGTCTTCGAGTTTTATATATAATTATATATATAATCTATAAACATTCTACATTTTGTTTTTGTTCCTCATTTCCTTCCCCTTTTTCAAAGCAGTGTTGTGGAGCGTTTGACACAATATAATAAAAAAAAAAAAAAAAAATAAAAAAAAAAAAATAATATCTCATATATAGTTCAGATATATATATCTAGATGTATAGTAGGGGGTACGGGGTAGTATATATATATATATAAATATATTGAAAAAAAAATTGCTTAATCATTTTTTAAAGAAAAATGGTTAATAAAAATAAGCGTTTTCAGATGCTTATCAGATGCAGTTCGATGTATGCCAAATCATCATAAACTGTATCAAATCTCCTATTTTAGGTTAAAAGATGATCTAAAAATGATGCTCAGCGTTTGTTCTGGTGTCTGTCTTAATCTAAAGTTTGTGGAAAGAGGTGAAGAAAATACCCTCTTTAGCCCCACAAAGTGCCACACACTCATTTCAGCACAGAGACACGTTTGTCATCTGAAAAAAGAAAATGCATGCATGTGCATATCAGTGTTTCCTGCACTGCTATTCAGGAGCAGCACTGCAAACAAAAAGTTAGCTAATGGTTTTGCTTTGATATTGCGTCGCCCTCGTTGTCAGCATGCAAAAATTAACACGCAGTGAGCATGTTTTGATTCACAAACTCGCTCGGCTCGGTTCACTTTAATGAATCATTTGAATCAAACTTGTGAATCAGGCTGAATTGAGCAGATTTCAGAAATGAATGCATGCGGTGTGATTTTGTGTCCTCAATAATAACCTTTTTTCCTATTTTCTTCTTTGCATGTTCATACATTACTAATTCTGAGTTCAACATCAATCATAATGTGTCATATCTCAAAACACAAATGACACTGTGAGTAAAAACCCAAACTACCCCCCTCAGTCCTTTGATCATTCAAAATAACACACCTGTGTTTGATGCTTGAACTAAATGCGTACACACACGCAAGCTTTGATGAACATCCTAACTGGGACAAAGACTTTAAGGCTTAACAATTAATAGTGATTGTTTGTTAATGTAAAGTCAGTGCATACTAACTCTGTATTTTGCAGGTTTAATGCATGCATTTGGTGCACGACGGATGCCTCGTCTGATTTTGTGATGCAAAGATGACCAACTCTTGATAGGGTAAAGTTACAACATCCTCTCTAAAAGTTAAAACGGTTCACATTTGTGAGAGATATTTCATCATGGCCTCTTTAGGGAGGCAGGGCTCGAGTCTCAGACAGGAGTGAGCACGTGTCACGCTGCTTAGACTCACGGCGACTCAGACTGCTGCTAAATTGGCTAAATCCAGCTATGGTTCGTGGGTCCTGAGGGAGATCATTTAGGGGCCTCACCTGCAGGGGCACCTGTAGGTTTTAGTCTATTAGTGCTTCGCAGAGACTCATGGCCCTGTTTACAGACAGAAGTGCCTCCCGCCCGTATGCTCGAACGATGGTGCAGCAGTCAGCCAATAGAAAGCTGTGGATTTGAATATGATTCGTCTCGGTCCTGTAGATGATGAACGCTCTGCATGTTTAGAGTTTAGAATTTTTCATACATGCACGTATTGTTTCGACAGTCTGGATGATAAATGTTGAGGTTCTGCCAGCAGATTTAAACATTTGCATTAAATAGTAACAAAAGTTTTGAATTGAAATATTGCTATTTGGTAGCTGGAGTGATAGAAAGCAGTTTTAACAATTAGATTTTTCAGATTTTTTTGTTTCAAAATGTTTTTTTTTTTAATGTTTCAACATTGTGTATCTCTTTCCGTGTGGTGTATATATATATATATATATTATGGGTGTCAATCTAATGTGTGTTGTATGTGTGCACTGGTATATTATCGATTTTATATATATATCATGATATATATATATATACCTAGTTCTATATATAATGATAAGTATATATTTTATATGTGTTTGTGTGTGTGGTGTGAATAAAAATGTGTGTGTGTAATATATATATATAATATATAGATATATATATTAGTGTGTGTTTAACTTTTTAAGTCCAAGTTACTTGTCCAAGCACTCTTAATACAAATTGAGGACAGACCACAGACTTAAACCGGGACCTTGTTCAATAGAGTTAAAGAAAACATAATAAAGTGCGGCATGAAGGTTTGGCCTCGTGTCTTGGCCGGAGTTCATTTAGAGTTCTGCTGTATATTTGAGCTGCTTTTCACCCATAGACTGATTCACACACTCCATCAGACAGATCAGAACAAACGTCAATGACACTTAAAGACCTTGTTTAAATTACACACAACCATTGTGTAACGTCTGCTGTAATTCATCTGTTTGGTAAATATATGAAGCAAGACGGTACAGACACCTGCATCACGCGCTTCAGCTGCTACAAACAGTAATTTACACTGTTTTTAATCTGCGTTCAGCCCTCTTCAAACACACAAGACGGCACACAGACACACACACACACACAGTCACAGACACACACAGACACACACACATTCACCTGTCACCTTATGACACCCTTTTAAATCATATGAATAATGTAATGACTGTCTAAACTTCAGTAATTCTAATTAATTTAGATAAAGTAAGGCGACGTTCCCATCACAGTTGTGACACAGATCTGTTTTAGCTATTGACAGCAAAAATCACTGTCCTACATTTTCCTAGCCTGATCGGGTCCCCTTTTGTGTGGAAATAATTGATACATATTCCTGCAACTTGACGTCAATTTTATTTTTTTTAAACTTCCAACCCAAAAATGATCATAACGATTTACGCCTTTGCATAAATCATACTTTACATAACCTATCATAAATTTACCGATAGATGCCATTTATCTATTTTAGCTATGATATCTATATATAATTCTATTTAACATCTATATAATTGTAATTACAATCGAATATATCTATTTAATGTGTGTGGTATACTTGTGTTTGTTGTGTGGTATATATATATATATAATATTTGACACTTACATTAAACAATCACAAGTAGCCGTTAAAATGTTTATCCTAAATTATATATGTCCATAAATGAACACCCAATTCTTCTAATTTCATATAACATAAAAATGTGATGTATTTAGCATTTGTTAAGATGACTGTGACTATGTGGGTCAGTCGCCTGTTCAGTGGGCCGCATTGAAAAGGTCATGAGAACAGCCTCTCAAAAAATGAACTGGCACTTGCAGTGTGTAAGCATCAAATTGTTTTTTTAGAAACTCTTTTGATAACTTTGCTTTGCTTTCACACACATCAGAACCAGCGGTGTCTGGTGTAATTGTCGATTTGCTGTGTCATTACTAGTTTGTGTTAGTTTGCGTTTACAGCGGGCCAAAACTCCACACACTCATTTTCTGGAGACGACATCTAAAGAATGGCCCAAATAATTACATGAGTCATCAAATTACTGCCCACAGACATGCTGTTCTATACCTGAGATGCACACAAACAAACAAACCTAAACAGACCTCGGACTCAAACACTGTGCGTATTCTGACTCAAACGCGCACTTCCCCGCATGCACAACACTTGAAAACAGGTGAACTGGGCTGCATCGCACTCACCCGTTCAGATGCTCAGGTGTGTGTTACTGTACGTGTGATTTATTCCAGGTCTAAGTGTCGTTTCAGATCCGAGCCTGTCTCATCTCCGTCTCTGAGGGACGAGAAGATGTCTGTCCATCCCTTCTGCCCGAGCGTCTCCTCTCCATTCACAAAAAACACAGCCGTGCATCCAACTACAAGCCCAAAACAACAGCACAGGCGGACAGACGAAGAGGTTTGTGTGGACTCTGACAGGAAGGAGGAGAGAGAAAGAGAGAGCGAGAGAGAGATGGAGTGTTTATCGTACTCCAAGGCAGGCGATTTTAGTGTGGATTTGTGTCTAGCTGGGTGGGAAGCTCAGGATAATAATACCCATCCTCCTCCACAACACAGTTTAAGCTCAGTATGTAATAAAGCCCATGGTGCACAAACCCTCTGATTTGGGGTCAGACAAAATGAATTTTTAGTTTTATTCGTGAAGGATTTGCAACTCGAACTTGGGCACAAATGAAGGAAGAAAGAGAAAAGTACCAGTTCTATATATGCATGTGCTGTGACTTCAGAAGATGAATTAGACGAAAGAACAAGGTGGAAAACCTGAAGTTCAGATTTTAGTGTAGAAACCCCTTCATTTCGACGGAGATTCCCCTACAAAAAGCACAAATACTGCAATTGACGCCATTGAATTAAACATGAAATATTGAAGTAGATTTGACAAGTTTTCTTGTAAAACCTTGCCAAATGTCAGTGCTCCATTATTTAATATATTATATATAGGGTGAGATAGATAAATGTTGTGTGTTGTGGTTGTTTATAATTATAGTTGCTACTAGTGCTGCTTTATACTTACTAAAATCCGTTTGCACGTGACAAACATTAATATATACAATTTCTTTTAAACCTATTTTGACATGATTTCAATGCATTTAAATCAGTTTGTGGCATCCAGTTGGCATATTGATATTGGCATATATATATATATATATATAATGAATGAATATGTGAAATATTATATACCGTTGAATACTAAAATAACGAAAACTTAATAACAACTAAACATAAACTAACAAACTAATAAATGACAAACACCACAAACTTACTGAATCTTTCACTAAAATGCAAACAGAAAATATACAAATAAAATCAAATTCTAAATATGAACAAAACTATAATAGTACATCATGATACTAAAATACACTGCAGTGCCAGTATATAGCCACATCAATCCGGATTAAAGAGTAGTATGCAGTATGTATATACTATTTGCATTGTTTCTTATGTGGCACACAGTACATATTTGCTGCTTATATTTTGCATTTGTGTCAATTTAATTAAATGATATTTTATATAATGCCGGAATCGAGACATTATGATTTTCTAGTTAATTAGAAGTTGGTTGTTTTATGCGTGCGGTTTGACCCATATTGCAGCTCAGACAGCGTGTTCCTCAACAGGGCTGTTCAATTTCCCTTCGTTGAAACTGAAACCAGAGGTTGACGGCTAATCAGTTAGTTAACGGGGTGGTATCTTTGATACTCAGAGTTGGTTTGAAGACTACATTCGTTCATCCAACTCCCACTTTTTATTTACTCTCATTTAATGTGGTAAAAGGGAAAGATGATAGATTATGGTTTGTCTACATATTCATCTGTAGCAGGTGCATTAAAATTGTATATGTGTTTAATGCACCTGCAACAGATGAATAGAAAACCTCAATAAACAATATATAGGGTATGAATACAGGTAAATTGGGACAGGAAGGTCGGAGACGGAGGGGTTTTGTCTAACACAAGATAAATTATCACTGAATATCATTTTTTTTTTAGATTTGTATTTTCCATTAAAATAATATTGATACATTAGCATGCGTAATAATTTTACAAGGAATGTTAATATTTACTAATGTAATATTTATAATAGAAATTTATATTCATATATATAACATAGAAATGTTCCCCCTTTTTTTTAAATGCTGTCAAAGTCATAAAAGCTAATAATTAAAGCTCAGTTATGAAAGTAATTATATCTAGGTGAAGCTAAATAATTTTCATACTCTTAAAAAAAGAACCAGAAGGATGCAATCAAAACAAAAGAGTGCTTAATAATTTTTTAGCTTAAAAAATAGTGATTTGACTCCACTGACAGCGCCATAGTTTTAGAAACAAAACATTTTCCCACCTTTTAGCTGATTCTGCAAGTCAAAGCTTCCATTTATCATGCATTTATCCTCCTTATGAATGTATATTATCTTTCTTTTTTTAAAGCTGGACACGACATCGGGAAGATGGAAGTCTCATCCTGTACTACACTCTCAACTGATTAACGGTCTGTCTTGCACTTCTCAATATGTTTGATTTATTTTTGTATTTTACAGGTTTCTTTAAATGAGACCGTTTTATTTTAATAGTACCAGTAAAAGTCTCTGATTTGCCACTTGTGTTCAGTCAAACATGAAGTAAAAGTTCAAATCGATGTGAAATTTAAATTTTGTTTGGGTTGTGATGATCAAATATTTTTCAAATTGTGTCACAATCAAAATCCAAAAGTTCAATCAGCCAATCAGTTCACTGCATTTCTGTAAGCCAAAAATGGCTTTTTACTGACTGAGGTACTATTTCCACAAATACAGCTTGTCTTTGTGTGAAAAGAGAAAGAGGGAGTGTGTTTCCTTAAAATCTATTGTTTCAAAATCCATAGAACTATTACAGTCTCTCTTTCTCGCACTGTGACATTTTCCCACTGTATCTGTCTCTTTAAATCATGACTCGTCACTTTAACACGGACAGGATTTCCTAAATGACATCAAGAATCCACCTAGTTATGTAATTTATGACAGATTCATGGTGACCTGCTTTTCAGTTACTTAATACCAAAGCCAGCGTTTTACTGGGGGATTCTGGGTAAAATGTGAATTCGATGGACTTTTGTCCTGCTGTGAATGTGAGGAAGGTAAAGTGTGAAAATTTAAGAGATGGAGAAATTAATTATGGAGTTAAGTTAAAAACACTCACATGCAGCAGAGGCATCATGCCCATTCGAAGTGAGGGGGCACGTGCCCCCCCCAGATTTCTGAGCCAAGGGGATTTTGAATGCAGCTTCCAAAAGACAAAAAAAAAATAGCCGAATAATATTTTTTATATTTGATACAATCACACTGGTATGATTAGATCGTTCAGTGCTGCACAGCATCAGCTGCTAAATTCAAATCCGCGTTCACACATTGGCTGGCGCTGAGCCAACGATTCTGTTGAGCTTATGAATGCAATGACCAATCAGAGATGTTTAGATGAGTCATCGCTGAAATGTTCACTTACTCGCTGACTGAATTCTCTGGCGAATTCTCTCATCAGAAACAACAAAGTGCAGATGTGCGTACGAATGTAAGTAAGATATTCATTTCACAGTGTAAACAGCTTCATTGATTTAAATGGGAGTTTTTGAGAGTGCCTGAACTCTGGCTATAGACTGAATAAAAATGTTATTTGATAATGTAAATGTTCTTTAGCCTACTTTCTGTAAAATGAAAGTGTAATAATTAGTAACTTACAATATTGTTATTAAATTCACATTAAATGCAAAGTCGTATTAAAAATATTTTATGGCAATGACACCCATATCTGGTACTTAAGTAAAAAGTCTGGTTTTTATGTGTAGTTAATTACAATATTAGTCTACTTTGCCCATCACCATTTATTGCTCAAATATCTATAAAGGTGCAAAACGCATTTAATTAGGCTACACATATTTGAGAATGGAGATATTTCCTAATATATTTAAGAGGGTTCATATGGTTTTGCAAAAATAACATATTGTGTGTATTTGGGTAATGAAATTTGTTTATGCGGTTTAAGGTAAAAAAACCATAGTTTCCACATACTGTCCATTATTGTTTCTCCTCTATGCCCCGCCTTTCTGAAACGCATCGATTTTTACAAAGCTCATCGGTCTGAAAAGCGAGGTGTGCTGTGATTGGCCAGCTATCCAGTGCGTTGTGCTTGCCCGAATACCTCAAGCGTGTTACATAAATGTTACGCCCCTTACCATACTGTAATGATGCCCTGTCCGGCCGGGGGAAGCCGAAAGACAAAAACATGAAACCCTTTTATAAACGAGGCATTCGTTGCATCCAGTGGGGACATAATTACGGATTATATTGACTTATACTGTCTTTTTACGCGTTGCGTTGCATCGTGCCTTGTAAACATAAAACCATGTCTGCATTTGTGATTGGAGAAATGACAAACAAGTTGCTACTCTACACTGCCCAAAAAACTCCCTTTAAATATAAAAAAATTTCAAATATAAAAAGTCTGTTAAATACAAAAAACGTACTTACAGTCTGTGAGTCCAGAACAGCCGGCATTGTAGTCTACTCTGCAGGTTCAGGAAACAGTCCGCCATAAAATGTGCTGCACACATCCTAATTATTTGGGTTGAAGTGTTCTGGAACATTATTGTAAATACAACTTAACCACTGATTTCTAGTCGTGTCCATTTTTGGAAGACCAAACAAAGTAGTTTCGCTTTCACAACAAAATACAGCGCCTTCACGACATGGCGGCGGCAGCAACAATACTACAGCGGGAATAAAAGTTACACCTTCTTTCTTTGCGTGAACATTCGGGCGGCATTATGCAAATATTTCCACATAGTGATGTAGGTATGTGGGGGCGTGTTAGAACGAGGTGTTTTAGGAGGGCGTGGACGAGTCTTGACTTTTAAATAGAATATCTCTTTGGGATTGAGACTTTAGTCTTTGCAACTTTACAGATCTCTTTATGCACCAAGAGCTTGTAACACTCTAAAGAGAAAGGAAAACTTTAAATCGCATCATATGACCCCGTTACAACGTTTGGAAATATTTTGAATAAAAAAAAAAATAAAAAAAACATACGCCTATATCAGTTATACAGTGCTATAGGCTGCTGTTTGCCACGTGACAAGCATGACCCCACCCCCCCCACGTGCCCCCTCAAATCCTAGTGCATGACGCCCCTGTGCAACATTATTTGAAGGTATTCTCAGTTAGTTGTCATAGAAACCTCAGACAGGTGATTGTATGTGTACCTAAAACAGATTCCTGTATTAGACACCGTTAGTGTTTTTAGCTCTCACACCGAACCAAAATATAACATATACTCTTAATAAATGTTCTTCAGTGGTTCAGCAAAGAACCTTCTTTTAATCCTGTAAAGCCTGACATTAAAGTCCAAAAAATCTAATTTGTTAAAATGTAACCGTTTAACGGACCTTTAGACAAAACGTTTGCATATGCATTTTATGCTGAGTATCATATTTGAAACATCAGACTTTTATGGCTTGTATAGTATGATATAGTGAGAATGTGGAGCTCATACTCGAGAAAAAATATGCAATTTGGCCAAAAAGTGATGAAATTCTGATGCTTGTAATATAAATCCAATGAGATCTTTGTAAACGTATATCAGATACTCACATAAAATGATATAAATATCAGGCATCACTCTGTATCTCCAATAATATGTCTTAGTAAGATGATGTTTAAATGCTTAGTTTTATGATCAAAACAATAATAATGCAGGTCCAAGAGATTGAGAGATGAACAAATAAACATTCCTCAAAAGCCTGATTCAGATCATATATCATCCTCACATTTGACAGGAGTTTTTCTAAAAAAATATGTATGGATAATCAAGTAAGTGTTCATCTTGAAATAGTACTTACAATATGAAAGTTATTCTTTCGCTTACTTTATAAAAATCAGTAAAGATTTGACCGCAAAATCACACGTGAAGCACGAGCTGAAGGTGGACGCTTGTACAATTACACTAAAAGAGCTTTTACTGGATAAACAAACTCTATAGATCAGATGACAGAAGGCATGGAGTAGATTGTGTGCGACAGGTTTAACAGCAAAGTTTTGATCATGTTAATTATTTAGAAACATGCATATCAAATATGATACAGCAGGATTTATAGGGTTAAAGAACCATTTAATATAGTTACCAAAGTTCTTGATGTGTCATTGTCGGTTCTTCAGATCAGTGTTTTGGTATGTGGGATCTTTAAAACATTAGTAAATTGATCATTTTCTAAAGAACTGCAAAATAAAAATTATTTAGTATATTTGTAATATTAGGTTTTTTTATGATTATTTTTTAAAACCATTTATTCTATTTTAAATTATTTATGTGTTTTAGGTTTGTCTTTTAGTATACTGAGGATGATATATTTATTATATTTTAGAAGTTAAAACAAAAAAAATATATATAGTATATTTTCTTCTGCTTTGATTTAAAGTGTAGTATTTAGTATTTTTATTTGTGTTTAGCTTGTTTGTATGTCTATAGTTTTTATTTTCATTGTTAAACTTAATTTTAATTTTGTTTATTTTAGTTAATGTTATTTGATTTTAGTGTAATCAACATCTTTTGGTATAGTTTGTGGTAAACTTATAATAACACTGTTTAGCAGGAAGCCAACATTGCTCAGACATATTTGTCATGTTAAAATGCAGTGACAATTATTCTATTTATTTCATTTATTTTTATATTTTTATTTTTATTTAGTATTTGGTACCAGGCTGCATTCAGACGAAGACGAGACACATTCAAGACTGCGTATTACATTTAGCTTATACAAATTATTGTGTGTTTGCGGTGTGACCTTGTGATGTCTCACTTCAGGTAAGGTCAGATCTTTCTTTCTTTCTTTCAATTCTACAATTCATGTCTTGTTGATGAGAGATGTGCTGGTACTAAATAATGGACTAAGTGATTTTTCACCTAGCAACCGCACCAAACATCCTAGCAACTGCATAGAAACACCTTGGCAACCACTCACAACTCCATAGCGTTTTGCATAGTCAAGCACCAAAAACGTTGATTCTGAAACTGTGTTCAAATCTGATGCATAAATTCAGTTTTATATTCTGTTTTCTAAGCCTTAGGATTTGTAATGTGGGACGCCGTGCACAGATGTATTCTGAGAGTGGGGGTTTTGGCGCTCCAGGGTGTGGGCTTGTGGGAAAAATTTGTCATCTCTGCCCACTTACAGACAAACCCACCAACTAGGGTGGGAAACAGTCGTCCAAGGACGACACACACACACACACACGGAGCCCAAAATATGCGTCAAGGTCATCACTAAACCCCTCCACACTCCAACTCCTGTTTTTACTGGAAGTGTTGTGTCTTTTGGACCGTTTCATCTGTGTTATCTGCTATCTTCTACACACACACACACACACACACACACACACATAAAGTGGACGTTTTTGGAAATGTTGCTGCTAAGAGGGTTTTTTTATCTGTGATTTTTGGTTTGGTGAGTCTGTGTGTGACTGCATATCGATAACTTTTTTTACATTTCAAAGTCCAGAAACAGCAACATACAAATGTGTCAAAATGCCACCTTATTTTTATTTGTGTGATTTGTTAGCGTGACTTTTTAGGCGTTGACTTGTGGTGCAGTTGGTTATGGGGATAAGCACATTCAGTTTGTTGCAGCAGCAGTATAAAGACAGAATTATGGGATGTACACATGCTTTATTGTGTAAAAATATATATGCAAAAAATTGCATTAGTGCAGTCGATGTTTAAATACTGTTTTTGTACCTTTAAAATTTGTATCTTGAATGCAATGAAAGTCACTTTAAATAATATCATCTGCTAAATGCAGAAATCGAAATGTAAATGTTTTAAAATGTAACCATTTTGTTTATGATTACGGGTCACAATTATGAAATTAGGAAATCCACACATGCAATTTCTTTCATACCTCAACCAAGATTTAACATATTTATGCTAGTGCAACAAAATCAAGCACAAATAATGTGCATTAGTGAAGTTGTTGTTTAAAAGTTTAACTATTTTATTTATATCTTTAACTATTTAGTTAATAGTTAGGAGTTGCAATTATGTAATTAGAATGAAGCGAACACAATTTCTTTCTCTTTTTCATATTGCAACAAAGATTCGATTTTTTGTAATAGCGTGACAAAAAGAAGCGCAAATGATGTGCATTAGTGCACTTGATATCTAAAAGTTTACATATTTTAAAGTTGAACTATTTTGTTCATATTTATAAGTCATAAATAAAGAATAAAACCAGTACAGAATTTCTTTTTCTTTCTCAACAAAGATTTGACACTTTTTTAGTTCAACAAAATGAAGCGCTAATAATGTGCATTAGTGAAACTGATCCTTTATCAGATGCTTTATCATTCCTCAGAGCATGATGGGAAACGGTTTCATTCTGCAAGCCTGTCAAAATGCATAAAAGCTCAAAGTACAATTAACATTTACATTTATGCAATTTGGTAGACATTTATCCATTGCATTCAAGGTAAACATTTTATCACTTCACGTATTCCCTGGAAATCAAACCCATGCTCTACTGTCTGAGCTATTGGAATGACAAATTATTATCATTGAAACCAATTAACTTCCACAATGATTCAGTAACTGACACACCTTCAACAGAAAGTCAGGACTTGTGGTGATGGCATTGAGCTGGCATTCATGTGTGACTACAGGCATTGAAGGCAACTACTTAAGCGCTCAAATTGACTGAAATGTACATGTCATTAATCAAACTAATCATGCATGTAAAACACACGTCTCACACGTGTGTTTGAAACAGATGGGAGTGTGTGTGTGAGAGTGTGTGTTTTGTATTTTTTGAGATGCTCCTTCTGAAAGGACATTTTTTGTGGAGGATTGTGAGGGGGAGGCTGGCCCTGTGTGTGTGTGTGTGTACTCTCATTAGTTTGTTGTGTTGAAAAAATAGTGTGTGTGATTATGACTAGCCCCTGTCTGCCCTCAGGCCCTCTGGCTCTACCTAATTAAAACCAACCAGGCTGCAGGGCACAGGAGACAGATGTCTGTCAAAGCGCGCACACACACAACACCCATCACGTCGCGCACACACACACAAGATGCAAGCTTTCATAGTGATCAGTCTCACACTGTATGCACATATGTCGCTTCATGCAAAAAATGCAAGCACATATCACACACATGTTCTCACACACACGGTTCACAGAAGTCTATATTGATAACGGCACTGGATATTTAGCTTTCCGTTTGATTCAAAGAACCATTTTATATGTAGTTATATACAAATACATTAATAATAATATGTATATATTATATATTATATATATATATATATATTAATTTCTGTATACTATTAAGAAGAATATATAATAGAATAGAACAATATTAATATGTTTATAATTATAATACAATTAAAAAGTGAAAAAAAAAAATAAAAAAAATTTAAAATGGTTTTTTGGGTTTAATATATTAAAAATTAAATTTTATTTATAATTATTAGAAAGATATAATATTATTCATTTAAATTTTTTTATAATTATTTAATGATGATGTATATTAACTTTTTTTTATATATTATCAATAAATAATACATCAATTTATACTATTTCATATATTTTACTTTATAAATGTATTAATACATTTAATTTGATTGATGCTGACAGTCTGAAATTACACGGGAATGAACAAAAATGGTGGAACCGTATTGAGAAATTACCCAAGCTGGAAGTAATTTGATTCGCCTGACGTGTGTACTCTTCATCAGGCCAAGACATTTCCTTCTGTTTTGGAATAAATATTGTGTAAAATGTGCTTATTTAATTTGAATACATTTAGTCTCTTTTGTCATTGTCCATTAGCAGTATATCGACCAAACCGCCCTGAAGATATCATATCAGCCACTGAAAATCATTTTTCGTAAACGATATCCAGACACAATACTGTAACCAGCAGCTACCAAACGCTGAGATGATTCCTCAATCATGTGTTCTTCCTGCCGTCACCCAATACAGCCCGACTGTCAGTCCATCAGGCCGCTGTGATACCTAAACTCTTTTGCTGAGGTATCTGCTCCAGTCTCCAGTGTGTGTGTGTGTGTGTGTTTGAGATGTGAGGTTGGGGTGGGTGGATCAATGTGTCCTTATTTTAAACAGAGAGTGAGTGAGTGATAGCCCACACACTCATTTCTCTCTCGGTCTTTCTCTCCCTACACCCCTCATCTGTGCCTCTCCTCTCTTCTCACACCAGTGGGTGGACCCAGTTTCAAAACCAAAATCTTACAGCAACATTACAAAACAGCCCGCTTTCCCTCTCTGTGTGTGTGTGTGTGTGTGTGTGGTTGATTGAGCTCGGTCGCTCTATGTAAACGTGTGTCGTGGTGCGCCCTCAATCCTGTGTGTGTGATCATTTCAAACGTGTGTGTGTGTTTCTGTAATTTACTCAGAACAGCAGAGAGAGGAGAGAGTCTGGGAGTTGCCACTGGTTACAGTGACTCTTCTCACACAGGAAACACCTACAGGAGTTTAGATGCTCCCCAATCAGCTGTTCTCACTTTTCATAGAAAACCAGAGGAGATCACTCAAACACACACACACGACCCAAAGCGTTCAGCTGAAATCATATCAGATCAGCTTTAAATGAAAAGAAAGACGCGTCAGCTAAAAAAACTAAACTATGTTACAGTACAAAGACGTACAGTCACAATAAAGTACAGCTATAGTATAGAACAAGGGTGGCGAACTCCAGCCCTGCAGAGTTCAGCTCCAACCCTAATTAAAACTCACCTGCCTGTAGCTTCCTAATAACCCTTCAGACTTTGATTAGCTTGTTCAGGTGTGTTTGATTAGGGTTGAAGCAAGACTCTGCAGGGCTGCGGCTCTCCAGGACCGATGTTCGTGGCGATAGAATATACTATCCCTGGCATAGAATATACTTGAAAGTACAGGATAGTAATGCTTAGTTGATACTATAGAACAGAAGTTTAGTTATTGTGTGTTAAGTTTGAGTATAGTATTGTACAGTATGATAGAGTATAACATCATGAGGTATAGTCTAGTTATACCAAAGTAAAGATTAGTATCGTAAAGTCTAATAAAGTTTTGTTATAAGATGGTGTAAACTAGTTATGGAACCATAACATTTATAGTATAGCAAAGTCTAATCAAGTTTGGTTATTGTAAAGTATAGTTAAAGTATAGTGGTAAAATAGAAAGTTTAGTTATGTTACTACTTATGGTATTGTGTAGTTAATGCACAGTTAAGTTTATATCATGAACTTAAAGTATAATTAAATATGTTTATATTGAAATATTGTTACGGTCTAATCTAGTTAGTTAGTGCTATACTTAGTTATAGCAAGTCTAAAAATGGCTATAGTCTAGTTATTGATTAGTCTAGATATATAAAAGATTATATTATAGTGAATAGTAAGGTTTGATTATAGATAGCACAGTATAGTTCTGGTATAATCTAGAGATAGAAGAGCAAAGTTTAGTAATAATCTAATAAAATTAGGTAGTTATTGGTAAATCAGTTCAATCAAGCTTGGTTATAGTAAAGTATGTGATAGGACAGTAAAGTTTAGTAATCATCTAATAACATCGCTTATAGTATAATCTAGTTATTGATTGGTCTAGATATGGAACCGATTGTAGTACAGTAAAGTATAATAACATCTGGTTATAGTGTAGTGATGGGACAATAATCTTTAGTAATAGTCTATATGAAACTTGGTTATATTATAGTCTAGTTATAGTGTTGTCTAGATCTAGAACAGATTATAGTAAAGTCTAGGTTTGGTTATATATCTAGTAAAGTCTAGTGATAAAACAGTAAGTTTAGTTATAGTAAGTCTAATAAAATTTGGTTATAGTCATATATTGGTTTCAGTAAAATGTAATTTTAATATGGCCTACTGATAGAACACTATAGTTAAAATAAGTCTAATAAACTCAGGTTATGTTGTTGTGAAGTAAAGTCTAGTTAAAGAGAACTTTAGTTAAACATACAGTAATTGTAGAATGCCTAGTTCAACTTATGATTCTGAACTGATCATCAGTTTAGTTTATATGGAACGGAAGAGCTGTATGGAGTCATTGTATGAGCATAAAACGTTTTCTCTTTTGACCCAAATTTGTGGTTAATTTCCTGTTTGTGATGGGTGATTAGTCATGTGATGTGTAGGAGCAGCTAAAGAAAAACACCTGTTGAATTCTTAAAGAAAGTTCATATAATCCCAGCGACCGCAGCGCTCAGAGTTTATGAATAGCAACTCGACTCAATCACCGTGAACATAGTGATGGAATTTAGAAATGACATGACCATGTGACCTGCTGAATTGCTGTTAAAATTGGCATGCTATGACATCAGCATCAGGTAATGGGGCGGATGGCTGTGACTATCTATTGTTAACCGTTTAACTGCTGAATTAATTAGATGTGAGGTGTTTAATAGCTGGTTTTTCAGAGCTACACATTCATGTCGGAATGTCGTCAGAGTGAGTGTTACTGTCTCTGTGTGTGTAAAAGGTTAGGCTTTGATAGATGGGCTTTACCTAAATCGCCACACAGGCTTTTTTTGAAGATGAAGAGAGAGGAAGGAAAATGACATATAGACAGGCAGTATTTGACTCTCTGTTTGAGTGTGTTGGCGGCTGTGTCATCAGAAACAAGTTGTGTGAGCAGATGTGAATCCCCTACCTTTATCTTACGTTGTGAACTGGACAGACTGTTCTTATTAGGTTTCTTCACTGCTTACAAATGCACTTAAATGCACACATTCATAGAAGAGGCTGTGTTTGCATGTCTCCAAGTTATACTTCTCAAAGTGACGTTATTTAGTAACAAATCACAAATTAGTTTTTCTCTCACTAACTGAATCAAATGAAATGATTTATCCATCAAAACTAAAATACTTCACTTTTGTAAGTGCTAATATGTGGTCAGCTGGTCATTATCCCAGACCCCGATGTGAGGGTTTGTATCAACCTGACGGGTTTATTTTGTGATAATGAAACTAGCATAGATATAGAGATGGTGCAGAGATGTGACTAAATAATTTCACTTTTGGGGGGTCTTTTTTGCAACAATGAACTAGCACATATATGTCCAATATGGCACGATTATGCTGGATTCACCATAATATTAGGCACTTGTATCAGTCATGGTGCAACATATTATTCTCAAACATGTCACGTATACTCATTCATGATCAGTATTTTCCAAGAGCTACAACATTTATATCATATCTTATATATATACTATTTTTTTTTTTTTTTTTTTTTTTTTTTTTTTTTTTTTTACTTTAGCTTCTTTAAAATCTATTGCCAACCAGATAATTTCTCTCATATTTCTATCTCTTTTTTTCTTTACTTCACAATAGTCATTCTGTGTTATTTTGAACAGTTTTCATCTTTCCTTGATCATTCCTATCATTATTGTACTATTCTTGTTTTTGGTCCAAATACCTTGTATTAAATAAAATAAGAAAAGATATTTTTATAGTTATATTATATTCAGATGCATTTAAATTGATCAAAGATAGTCAGTAAGTAATTTATAATGTTTCATAGATTTTTTTTTTATTTCAATGAGTGCAGGTCTATTTTTGAATTTTTTTAGTCCTCCAAGATTCACCTGAATATATTTTTTTTTTTTTTTTTTAACAGTTTTCACAAAATATTAACCAAACACAGTAATGATTTTTCTTGAGCATCGCAACCTCAGCATATTAGAATGATTCTGGGAAGGATAATTTCACTGAAGATTGGATTACTGATGTCGAAAATACTGCTTTGGCATCACATGAATAAATTATATTTTAAAGTATATTAAAAGAGAAACTGTTATTTTGATTTGTAATAATATTTCATAATATTGCTGATTTAACCATAATTGTAATTGAATAAATGCAGCCTCAGTGTGCAGAAGAGACTTCTTTCAAAAACATAAAAAAATCTGTTATGGAAATAACAGTAATTACTTTAAACACTTAATGTTGTTCTGAGCTGTGTTTGTGTGTGTGTGTGTGTGTGTGTGTGTGTGTGTGTGTGTTTTTTGATTAGGACTACAGTATGTACCCCGCAGTGATCTAGAACCGTGCTGAGTATCCTGAGCATTGGTTGCTGGTTTCCCTTTCGTTCCCACACCCTCCCATGGTGAGAGCGCACGGAGCGCAGCGCCCTCTCGAATGTTAGAGAACACACCAGTGTAAAAGTATCCGGCGGGTAACAAAAGCCCATTTCGGATCAGGTTCAACTTTGATAAACCTTGTCCTAGTGACTCGACAGACAAAGGCGTGGTGCGTATCCTGGCATAACCTCACTCCCTCGCTCTGCTCTCCGCTCCTTCCCGCTCTCTCGCTCTATTGAGTGTGTAAGAGTGACGGTGAGTTTTGGATGCAGGAGTTTTTATGTAATCACGGCCTGTTAGCGTGGGGTTAATCAGTGCTGCTCCAACACGCCGTGATGGATCTGAAAGCAGTTGCTTGGCATTGAAAGGAAATCTGGTACCCGTCACCGCCACAATTAAAATAAATGAATAATTGAGACTGGCGGACATCTGCCCATTCACCTGATACTGTGTCCCTGACCACACCGAACAAAGCTCCCCCTCTCTCGGTGTTGTTTTAATGAGAAGTCTATACTGTACTCACACAGCTTATCCGATGAATGTGCATGTTTGAATATTTCAGTCTTTAAACCCTCAGATTCATTCTGCGATTAGCTGAAGTGATAGAGTCTTGGCTTACGTTCACAAAGAAAGCAGATGAATGATGTTTCCTGTATTCTGTTTTAGACATGACCAGTGCTGCTCACAGTTTCACTGTATGTGATGTTTACTCAAAATAAGTCACAGCAGAAAACATGCTGATCAGGGTTTTCAAAGCAGTTAAAACAAACAAACAAAAATTTCATTAGAATATTCATTTTAAATTTGATATTTTGAATTTTTTTAATTAATTTGAAATGTATCAGATTTTCTGAAGAACCTTTACTTATAAATATTAAATAGTGCAAGACATTCCAATATCCCATAAAGCATTGCAAATGATGTCGCTCAAATTCATCTCTTAATGTTAAATAAAACCAATTACCTATAGTTATTGATTTTAGGTAGAAAATACTAGATGTTCGAAGTGAATTGCAACATAAAAGTATGTAAACACATTATATTATACTTTTAACATATTTTTGATGTTCAATTATGTAATAATATTATCTAGTAAATCTAATGATTTATATATAATATATAGATATAATTATTTATATTATGTAATAGAATATATAATAATAATAGACCTTATTGAATGTGCCGTAGTCAGTTTTTGATGAATGTTTTTGTTTTCTCTATAAATATGCAATAATATGTCCCTTACCAAACAATACTGTGGTAATACCATTCATTTTTACAAATTGTTTTACTCATTTATTGACTCTGATCAGACTCTTACGTTATTAACATTAAATTTCAAAGAAAAAAAGAAAAAAAAAAAAAAACTAATCGAAATAACTGAACAATGCAACATTTTTTTTGACTTATTATATAAACTTTCCCTTTTAGTTTTATTTTTGTTCTCATGCAGTTTTTGTCTAGTTGCTGTAGTGGCGTAATCAGTAAAGGTTGTCGATGGATTCGCCAAAGCCTGATTCGTCTAAAACGCGAGTTCTCTTGCAGGGCAGCACTGAGTGATGCTGCGATAGCATCAGTCCCCCGTCCCTGACCTGTCAGCTCATTTTACTGTATTAGAATTTCTAATTAAACAGACTGTGAGAACGAGGGGGTGGGGGGGTCCCGCGCTATCTAGTGCACTTTGCATACACTCTAAAAAGTGACAGATGCACAAGACGAGTGAACAAATGCCATCACAAACCCCTTACATTTCACTACAGACAGTGATGGAGCAGTCAGACAGGCAGCAATGGAAAGAAACTTAGTGAGACAGAGCGAGAGAGAGTAGTGGTTGCTGACCTTTAGGTGTTGCTGGTGGAGTTGCGTCTTGGAGAGAAGTCTCTGCGTGTCAGGAAACAGACTGCTATCCTCCGACTCAAACATGTGAAAGTGAACACAGACGAGAGAGAGAGAGAGAGCGACAGGGGGAGAGAGATAAGCAGAGGAGTTGCGTTTTGCACAGAAGGTGTGTCGTGAATCAGGGAGAGAGAGAGAGTGAGAGACTCTAAACAAAAGTTCACACCCACCCTGCCCTCCCTCCAAACCAAAAGTATGTTGGCAGCCGGCCGCACGTGTCCACCTGACATGCACCTCGCTATGGGAGAAGAGAAACACACACACACACACACTCCCGGTTTACCTGCAGACGCTGGGAGCTTGTCGTGCTCTGATAGCAACATGATCATCAACACGTTTACATTTGGAATAAATGCACACACACAGTGTCATGGGGTTTTCTGCACTGATTCAGAAAGTGTTCAGTGTTGCTGAAGGTTTTTAACAAATGTAATGTATTTTATTGGATTTTTCTTTAAAATAAAAGGACAGATTTAAAGATTTATTCATGAAACATTTGTTTTGTATGGAAGCCTGTTTTTGTCATGGGATTAAAAATACATATATTTATAAGGTAATTACAACTGTTTATCTCACAATTTGGCCTTTTTTTCTTGCAATTCTGAGAAAAAATGTAATTGCGAGGGGAAAAAATGCCAAATTGTGAGACCATTGCTTTTTTTTAATCTCACATTTGGGACTTTTTTCTCAAACGCCTTTTCTTTAATTTTTTTTCTCTGAAATTGCATGATATAAACTTTATTTCTTGCAATTCCAAGTTTATTCAATTCAATACAGTTAATTCAATTGTAAGAAGAAAAAGTCAGAATTGTGGGATATAAATGAGATTTAGTCTCAGAATTCTGACTTTTTTCTTGCAATTCTGACTTTTTCTTTTCAAAATTAATAGATTTTTTTTCACAATTCTGACTTTTTCTTTTCAAAATTAATTGTGACTTTTTTTCACAATTCTGACTTTTTTTTCTTCCTTTTGTTTGGATGAGTTCTGTGTTTATATCTCACAATTCTGAGTTGGTATCTTGCATTTATTGTGAAATATATACTCAGAATTGCAAGAAAATCAGTCAGAATTGTGAGATAAAAAGTTGCAATTACCTTATTTTATCTTATTTTTGTAATTGAAACAAGCTTCCATAGATATGCGAGTATAAGTTAATTTAATATAGCACCTAGATACTGTTGGTCAAATGATAGTAGCACATACTCTTTTGATATAGCATATATTTATGAATATAAAAAGTTAACGTAAAAAAGCTGTTTGTACCTGATCTGAGTCACTTAGAAATGACTTTTGTTTGTGCAATCCAATGTAATCACTTTATTTTGTCATATTACGTAATATTTGTGACTGGATTAAAACCTGTGAATTCAGGTTCAAATGTAGGGTTAATTCAGGATAACTGGGCTGTTTTTTCCGCAGTCATCTCAATGGCCAAAAGAGGCCCAATTTACCTGAATTCACCCTATTTGTAAATTGCCCGACCACATTTGACACATTCTGAATAAATGCAGAAAATACACACTGTGTTCGCCGCACTTCGTTAATGACATTGCAGATGAATTATACATGGATTTTTATTGTGCTTAAGACAGAGAAACACACGTATTTATACGGTCTGTCATATTTAGTGAATTTCATATCTACAAGTTAGTGAGAATAGTTTAGAAATATACCAGTATAAATAATAATATTTAGAAATATTAAACATTAAAAAAAATATATTGAAAAAAAAGGTTTTGTAAATATTAATTAGTACCTTTCACAGGTCAAGCAGACATGTCCAGAAATATGTATTTATTTATTTGCTATATAAATATATGCTTATATTGAATAATATTTATTGAGTGTTATTTATTTAATATTTATTCAATGCTTATACCTTTATTATTATTTATACCATGGTGCTGTGTGATTATTATATTCATATATTTTAATTAAGAGTGTAAAAGTAAAGAATAATAGCATACTACTTATTTGTAAGTGAATACTCGCCTAGTAAAGTAGGCTGCATATTTATTGTGTATATATTGATCACAGCCCCCGTGGAAGATGTGTATATGGGTGTGATGTGTAAATATGTGTTGATTCTTCTCATGGCTGTGTTCCCAGCATTCAGTGCCTGCGCTGTTATCGTATATTAAAGTCAGGGAGGGGTTGGAGGTCTGTGGGCAGCTCCATTAATACCCACCTAAAGAAGGGAGCGGGCATGTTTGGCGTTTGTGAATGCAGGTGTGCGCTGCACACATAATTACACAATGCATCAAGCACGCGGCGCTAAACGCATTACTGTGTCATTCACACTGTGCAGACGGCATCATTTAAAGATCGAGATTAATTCATGTTTACCCGGCTCAAATCACTCTTGAGCACTTTGATAGCTGGAGGAGGATTTTAATTCAGAGGCGCACCATTAATCATGTACCGCCATGAGTATGTGGTGTGATTCCTATCGCTGCAAAAAAAGAGGGGTGATTGGACGTCGCATGATTATGGAAGCTATTTATCTCAGAAATGCGAGATATTACTTTAGAATAGTGAGATAAACTCACAATTTTGAGTAAAACAATCTGAACTGCGAGATATAAACTCAGAATTCTGTAGAGTTTACTTCTTGCTATTCAGTTTGTATCTCACAATTGCGACTTTTTTTCTCCGAATTTTGACTTTGTTTCGAATTTACATCTTGCAATTTAGTTTTTTTTGTTCCATCTTGGAGAAAAGAGAAAAAAATTATAATTGGGACTTTTTTGGTTTTTATTTTCGCAAGAGTTTATGCCTTGCAATTCTGACTTTTTCTCAGAATTCAGACTTTTTTTCTTGCAATTTCGAGTTAACTTCTCGCAATTCTGTTTTCTTTTTTTTTCCGCCACAGAATAACAAATAAAAAATATCATTGTGACTTTATTCAGTATTTTGTTCCTGCAATTCTGAGTTTACATCTCGTAATTCTGACTTTTTTTGTTTCCACCACGGCATAAAAAAATTAGTAATTGAAACCCTTTATCTCACAATTCTGACTTTTTATTTATATCTAGTTTATATCTCGAGTTGCGAGAGATAAAAAGTCACAAATACCTTTTTTATTTATTTTTATTTTTATCCTGTGGTGGAAACAAGCTTCAATACATGGTATTGAAAGGTTTTTTTTTTTTTTTTTTGCTTTCTTTTTCTCTTAAAGGTCTCATATGATAAGGATTCAAATCTTTCTTGATCTTTTGACATAAAAGATTTTGATGTTTGACTTTGAAAACATCTGTAACTTTCAGAACTCAAAGCTTCACTGAAACAAAGATACTAAAATGACTCGTTGTGAACTTCCGCAACTCATCAGATGAAAATGTTAATGCCTGACCGCCCACATTCACATCAACATTGCTTATTGGATCATCAGAAGCATAGAAACGAGCTGTTGCATTTGTTTTTGTTGGCCGATGAAACTGTGGTCTGACACGTATCAGTGTGGATGCAGCATCACACAGAAACATGATGCTATTGTAGAAATGCTCGATATCCAGGTCAAGACCATTCATATGATAAGAGTCTTCATCTCAATGTAAACAATTGCCAAAAATACTATTCATGTCATTAGCTGTAAAATTAGTTGTAAGTTTTACTTTTGTAAATTTTTTGAATCTCTCTTTCATTGATTTTTGTGTTTCAGAAAGATGAATGACACCGTCTAGTTTTTTCTGCCTCTCTCTCTTTCTGTTTTGTGATCACTGATTGTTTGAAATGAGACAGACCTATAAATGAGGACTCACTCTTTCAGCTGAAACTGCAAAAAATCAACCACTTCCTTTCCTGCAGTGCGTGCGTGTGTGTGTGTGTGTGTGTGTGTGTGTGTTTCCCTGTGCAGTAACAAACATCTCCCTCCTAGTAACACACACAGGGGTGTTTCTTCAACTTTGACCCTGTGGACGTATTTAAAACTCATTGTTATTCTTTTTATGAACTAAACTCATCTATTTTCTACCACATCTTGAATGATGTATTGGGTTTGATCCCATTCTGGAGTGGAAACACGTTATTTGAATCCCATTTAATAATAAAATATTTTCATTCTCTTTGTATAGTATGACAAAATTACAGATGTATAAATATATTTATTAAATATATTTTATATATTTATAATAAATACAATACATTAACATGTATCATTGCTCATTTCGCCGCTGCTGTTATTTTCAAACGACTTACAGGTAGACATAAGAAGCAAAATATATGTATGTAATTTGTGTGCGATGTGGTGTGTGGTATACATACTACACACACACACACCACACATAATAGATATATATGAATGTACTATATGGAATGCTTGTGATACCTTTATTATTGTGGGTATAAAATTTATTATTTATATATATTAAAAGTCATTCCCTATTATTTTGAATTATAGCAAATACATAACGTATAATTAAATTCTTTTTTGCATAAATATTAGCTCTCCTCTCTCTCTCAGTTCTCCTCTCTCTCTCAGTCATCCTCTCTCTCTCTCTCTATAATATTATATATATATTATATATCTTAGGTTTTGTTTACAATTTATTATCTACATATAATGCATTATGTAATTGTTATGCATTTATATTCTTTCGTAATCTTTTGTGCTATATATATCCATACATCATTTAACTTAGTAGTGCTAGTAATTTAGAGAAATGTGTGTGCACTAGAGAAACAGACTGTACTGTTAGTGGTTGTCAATGCCGACTACACCCCTAGAGTGATCCGACTGGTTCACACCAGCCATCCCTCTCTCCCTCTCCCGCTATTCTCTGGTCCCACAACCCCTGCACATGATAGGACAAGCTGGAGGAATGTATCCAACCACCCTCATCGATTACCCTCACCCTCCTCCAATCTCTCTCTCTCTCTCTCTCTCTCTCGCCCTCTCCCGTGATATTGCTGCCAGGTCGGAATGTTTTTCTTAGCCTCTCCTACACACTTTCACACACACAGCCCTCTCCTCTCCATTCTACCCCCAATCCTGTCCTCTCTCTCTCTCTCTCGCTCTCTCTCTCTCGGGGTGGGTGGGTCTCTCTAGTAGAGCTGTACTGAGTTAAACCCCCTCACTGTGATCTCACACTCTCTCATGTCTAAACTTGCCCGCTGGAGCTGTTGCTGTTCTTACTCGAGTGTATGGGTACGGTACAAAAATAAAATTTTTGCCACACCTGCCAATGGTGGGTGAAACGTACTTGGCAAAAGTATTACTTACAGGCCCTGAAATGTATACTTTGTTTAGATTTTCAAATTAAAGCCATTACTTATATTTTCAGTGTCACATGATCTTCCGAAATCATTCTAATATGCTGATTTGCTGCTCAATACATTTTTTTTTTTTTATTATTATCAGTGTTGAAAACAGTTTCATATGCTTCATATTTTCGTGGAAACTGGTAAGCTTGGGGTTAGAGTGATTTTTTTAATTATTATTTGAAACTTTTATTCAGCAAGGATGCATTAAATTGGTCAAAAGTGACAGTAAAGACATTTATAATATTATAAATGATAAATATATAAATATATTATTTCATTTCAAACAAATGCTGTTCTTTTGAACGTTATATTCATCAAACAAATCTTGAAATAGTTTTAATTAAAAGATTTAAGTTATATATATATATAATTATAGATATTAATCCAATTTTTTATATATGACATGCTATTTATTTATATTTTATTATTAATTACTTAATTTAAAAATGCCATTTGTGGGTAAAAATTATTTTAACATGTGGGTGACATGCCTGAAATTTATGTTTTGACCAGATTGTAATTTTTATTAAAAAAAATGTATGTATTTTTCAGCACAGGGTATTGTTGATCTCACAATAACATCATATACTGTATGCATCATATACCGTATGAGATCAATGTCCAACCCTCAGTGAAACTGCATTTTTTCACAAAACATGCGACGTCGTAATTGGGTGTGCACCGGGTGGGGGTGTTGGCCTTTTGATGGCTTTATGCCAAGAATATTCCACGTATGATGATGGAGTCAGTGTTATTACGTATAAATTAAAAATGTGACTGGTTTTGAAGATGTTTTTGGTTAATTTAAGTTTGTATTTGCTTCAACTTGGTTTAAATATTTTCCCCAATTGAAAACATAATTGAAATATTTTACATGAATAATGAAAAGTGATTGTCTGTTGTCACCGTAAGTTTGCAGATACACATCATTCATTGTCACTGCAGCAAATTTGGCCTTTCTGATGAAGAGCCTCAAACGTCTGGCAAACATTTGTGGCAAACTGTTAAGTTGACCACAAATAAACAGTTTTGGAAAGGCTGCCACATGAAGAAAGAAAAAAATCATTGAGGAAATGTTGTTAGAAGATGTGCAAGTCATGACTGATCTGTTCTGTAGTAGATGGTTTTTATATCTTTCATTTGATGAGTTTTATTTACTTCTCAATCCCGGTTTTTTACTTGTATTTGGTTTTGGATGAGTGTTTTTTGGAGCCTCTCACTGGAATCAAATCCACACCTGACTGTGGAAAACACAGTCGAATGCAAAGTGTTTTTATCCCTACAGTGAACATAAAACCGTTTCCTCCTGTCATTTCGAGAAGCTTCTGTTATTTATGTGACAGGAAGTGTGATGTCGTTTTATAAAGGTTATCATCTTCTTTATACCCTTTTCCTCTTGATGTGGTTTGTTCAGCAGGAAGTTTAGACTGTTGTCTACCCAGACTGACTCTGGAGTTCATCCATAACATCATCCTCTCATCATACAGTTGAGGATTTTTCATTTATTTATTTATTTTTACCGGAGAATATTACAAAACTGGTCATAATATCAACGCCACCTTTTAAGGTTTTAACCCAAAAGTTGGGTTAGTCTATATTTTGGAGGGTTACAGCTGTCAGAAATGAGTAGGAAGTATAGAGGCCCCTGCTTTGAGTGACTTCAGCACATCTGCGGCCGCAGGACTTCACTAGTTTCTCACACTGCGCTGCTGTGATCTTGGTCCGCTCTTCTTCCACTCTCTTCCATAGTTCGGTGACTGTAGTGGGTTTCTTAGACATAACTTCGTCGCCAAAGACTTTCCAGAGATTTTCAGTTGGGTTTAGATCAGAACTCTGGGCCGGCCATTTCATTATTTCAATTCTTACAGCTTCAAGGTACTGCTTTACCTGTTTTGCTGTGTGACGAGGAGCATTGTCCTGCATGAAAATTGCAGGCTGATTGGGAGATGCTTCTCGGGAAGGAACCGCATGTTGCTGAAGGAGGTTCTGATAAACATTTGCATTCACTCTGCCATGTATCCGTATAAGAGACCCAACTCCTGCTGCAGAAAACATCCCCCCAACCATGACACTTCCACCTCCACCTTTCACTGACTTCTTTACACACTCGAGGTTCAGTCTTTCAACAGGTTTGATGCCAAACAAAATATTTCCCATCAGACCCAAATAAATTAAACTTGCTCTCATCACTAAATTGAACTTTGGACCAGTTCTCCTCTCTCTCCACACAACATGCTTCTCCTGTATCCTCCTCTTTGAATTCTTCTCTTTCTGCTGATGAGATGTGTGGACACTGCAGAGCTACACTTTTAGTCCGCTTCTCTCTAACCAGGATCCTTACCTGTCATATGCTGAACTTGTCGAGCAATCCCAGCTGCATGCTGAAGCCGATTTCCCATCGAGAGTCCTTCCGCATTATTCCTGTCCCTCTCTCCCATTTGCCCTCTCCTTCCTGGCCTTTTCTTTGTGAACACCATCTTTTTGGGGGACTTGAATTAATTGGTGTCATTGTAAAGCTGCAATATTTGGATAATTACAGATTTGGAACAACCAACTTCTCTTGCTGTGGCTGAAAGGGTCGTACCTTTAGCCTTCCTCTGGACAACCTGCTGTCAGAGGCTTTCAGTCACCTTCGCGTGCGTTGATTGTGGTCCGCCCCGCTCCGCTCTTCCTTACAACTATCTCATTGAAAATTGGAGAATGCGCCAGTAAATAGAGTTTGTCAATAATAACTGCAAATTAGCCCCTGGTGGCCAGATTACAACACGCACTAAACTGGTAGGTATTCGAAAAAGAATCCTCTAACAGATATCTCATTTGCCGCCTTTTATACTTGTGCTTCAGAATAAATTATTTATCATTATGCGTTAAAAACTGCCCTCTCGCCTCAACTGTTAGGCTGAAGTTCAAATAGCCTCGTGAGTTTTTGCGAAATTTAGGGACATTGTAGGCTTCTCTATATTTTAGATCCTCCACTGTGTATATTGAAATCGCTAATTAAACTTGTTTAATGTAAATAATATAAAAAAATAAATATCTGCTCGCATATAATTTTAAAAAAATCTATTATTTTTTATATATTGTTGTCGCCTAGATATATGTAATATCCCGTCGCTCTTCTTATACTATTGTTGTGTGTATATATATATATGTAGATAATATAGTATATATATATATTCCTCTAACGACCTGCTTCAAAAGTTTGGGATCCAGTAGTCTCTTTTGCTCATCAAGTCTGCATTTATTTGATCCAAAAAACAGTAATATTTTGAAATATTACAATTTAAAACAACTTTTCTATTTTAATATATTTTAAAATATAAATTTATTTCTGTGATTTTAAAGCTGAATTTTTAGCATCATTACTCTAGTCTTCAGTGTCTCATGTTCCTTCAGAAGTCATTCTAATATGCTGTTTTATTATTAGAATTATCAATGTTTGCAACAGTTGTGCTGCCAAATGTTTTTTTGGAAACTGCGATACTTTTTCAGGATTCGTTGATTGATAGAAATTTAAAAAGAACAGCATTTATTCAAAGTATAAATATTTTCTAACAATATAAATACTTGCTATCACTTATCATTTTAACACATCCTTGCTGAATAGTTTTATCTATTCAAAAAGAAAGAAAGAATAAAACTGTCTGGAACCTCAACTTTGAACGGTAGTGTATTATTGTTTAGAAAAGATTTCATTTTAAATAAAGCTCTTCTTTTTTACCTTTTAATTCACCTAGAGATCCTGCAACAAAAGTATCACAGTTCCAAAAAATATGAAGCAGTTGCACAACAGATTTCCAAGCACTGATTGAATAATGTCAGTGACTGGTCAAATTAGAAGTATTTCTGAAGGATCTTGTGACACTGAAGACTGGAGTAATGATGCTGAAAATTCAGCTTTGCATCACAAGAATGAATTAGATTTTAAAGTATATTAAAATAGAAACCATTATTTTATATTGTAATAACATTTTGCAAGATTACAGGTTTTTTCAGTATTTTTAATCAAATAAATGCATCCTTGATGAGCAGAAGAGACTTCTTTAAAAAACATTACAAGTCTCACTGATCCCAAACTTTTGACCGGTAGAGAGAGATGTGTGTGTGTGTGTGTGTGTGTGTGTGTGTGTGTGTATATATAATAGTACGCTATTATAGGCTTTATCTACTGTTCAGATTTCTGTTCAGATGTATGTATTAGTCCATATTTAATTAGATAATGCCTTTTTTTGCATATTTAAACATAACATTTAATAAAACATGCAGTACAAAACAATTGAGTGCTTAATCAACTGGGAAAATTATGCCGATATCTGTTGTTAATTTTGACCCTTTTTAACTTTTTATTTATTTATTTCTTTCTTTTTTCAAGTTAAGCCAAGCAATACAAACAGATAGGACATAATTATATAGAAGTGACATTACCATAGTAGTAAAGGAATAAAAATGAAAAGCAAATACAGAATTGGATAATGCAAGTAAACTAACAAACAGCTAATTAAAGGTGTGCGTCTGACTCCTGCAGGTTCAGTCCGATTGGATGTTGTGATTGTCACAGGTGCGAGCAGTTTAGCATCAGACGGTCAGCGAGCGGACTGTGGGCGTGCCGTCTGACACTAGTCCATGGGTGACCACATGCTGGTCAGAGGAATTTAAACTAGTAATCACTCCGGCTAGCTATCAGAACCCTGGCGGGCCGGGAGGGCATGGCTGCTCACTCAGGGATTATGGGTGCGGCCGTTTTTGGCGGTGAGATGCTAAAATAGCCTGTTTCAGTGTGGTGCGAGGCGGGGTGGCTGTTCGCTGGACTCGCCATTGGCAGCGCTCGTTTAACCGACTGCCATCCTGCAGAAGCTCTCTTTCATCTGAGCAGCACAATGAAAGATGGGGTCACAGTGTGATGGGAGACCCGTGTGTGTGTGTTTGGAGGGAAATTGCATGTTCATAATCCACATCTCTCTTCTGGTTTACAAGTTTTCTGATCATATTATAGTCTGCTGCTATCAAAGCAATTAAAAATACCATCCGTGCTATGTATATTGTAAATACTGTGCTGAAAATATAAAGGGATAGTCTGTCCAAAAATGAAAAATCTGTTTTTATTTACTTACAAAAGAAGATATTTTGATAGGAACCTCACAATAGCATTTTTAGCTTTTAAAAGCCCTATTAGGTCACAATTGTGACCCTGGACCACAAAACCAGTCATAAGGGTCTTTTTTTTTAAATTGAGATTTATACATCATCTATATATTTAATTGATGTATGGTTTGTTATAATATTTGACCGAGATACAACTATTTGAAAATCTGGAATCTGAGGGTGCAAAAAACAAAACAAAATATTGAGAAAATCACCTTTAAAGTTGTCCAAATGAAGTTCTTAGCAATGCATATTACTAATCAAAAATTAGGTTTTGATATATTTACAGTAGGAAATTTACAATATATCTTTATGGAACATGATTTTTACTTAATATCCTAATGATTTTTGGCATAAAAGAAAAATCGATAATTTTGACCCATACAGTGTATTTTTGGCTATTGCTACAAATATACCCCAGCGACTTAAGACCCAGTGGTCCAAGGTTGGGAGTTTTAGTTCATGTCTGATAATACAAATTCAAGTGTAGTAAAAGTTGAGATAAATGCATTTAAACTGTTCAGTCATTGTCTTCCTGGAAAATACCAACTGTGCAATGTATACTTTGAATACCATGCTGAAATTTAAAGCGATAGTCCACCTATAAATGAAAAATCTGTCTTTATTTACTCACAAAAGACGATATTTTGAAGAATGATGGAAACTAAACAACATTGGAGCCCACTGACTTCCACTGTATGTACATTTTTCAAAATATTTTCTTTTATGTTCAACAGAAGAAGGAAACTCATGCAGGTTTGGAATGACATGATGATGAGTAAATGATGACAGAATATTTGGGTAACCTGCTCCTTTAAGAGATAATATACACTACACTGGAAAAACAGTACAATTTGCACAAACGTGTTGTTTATACAGTGCAGCATATATAATCTCTTACATTTTTAGCTTTTAAAGGCCCTACTAGGTCAAAATGGGAGTTTTGTGAGTTTTAGTTCATGTCTGATAATCCTAATTCAAGTGTACTAAAAGTTGAGATAAATGCATTTAAGAGATTTGAGAGAGATAAATGCATTTAAGTCATTATCTTCCAGGAACATGGACCCAAATTCTTTGTGACTCATTTGAGACACGCAGTTATTTGTCCAAAGAAATGCTGTCTATAAGAATTCCCCTCCCCTTAAAGGAACAGTAAGTGCTTTTTGAACTTGAAAACATTGACTGACAAAATATGGGGGAAAACATTATTCAAAATGTATTCCTTTCACAGAGAAAAAGAGACATGAGTCATAAGAGTTTATAGAAATACGCCATACAAGTTTGGAACGATATGAGGGTGAGTAAATGATGACAAAATGTTATGGGCGTAAGACCCCTTTAATAACACTGACTAGCAATAGCAAGTAGAAGGAAAGAAAATTGCATTTGTCACACCCTTTCTTGAGGTTATTTTAAATTACTTTTCTTCATAGGGGTTTTACAACCACAGGAGGTTTTTGTGCTGAACCCAAGGAGCATTGAAGAACCTTTATTTTTAAGAGTGAGCGACTGAGCGTTGTGTCTCTTCTGAAGCTCAAACAGGTGACGCAGCGTCGTACTCTGTGATCTTCAGATGAGAAGGAGCGTTAGTGGAGGTCTGTAGATGCACGTCTGATCTCTGTGTGTGTGTGTGTGTGTGTGTGTGTGTGTGTGTGTGTGTGTGTGTGTTATGTTACCTTATGTATGCATGAGCAGAAGTGTGAGCAGGGACCGCTGGAGTTTTGGGTGGTTTCTATATTTGCCCCCTCCTGGCTGATGGAGGGGAGTGGTGTCCTCACTCACTCACTCACTCTCTCACTTAGAGTCTGTTGATCCTCTCTCTCTCTCTCTCTCAGTGCTTCTTTAAAAGCCGCCTACACACACATTTACTTAGCTATCTAACAGGACACCTTTTTCGTCCTGTTCTTTATTCAGCTACTTACTAAAACCATGGGCTGCGCAATTTAGGGGAAAAAAATGTAATCGTGTTTTCTTCTGATAAAACTGCAATTTGAATTTCTCTAAGCTGTGTCTATTGTAAGTCTTAAAATTTCATGAAACTTCACATATCACGAGATGCTCGCGTGGAAATGCACCGTGCCCATTTCTCAACTCTGAACAATCATCGCCATTTATTTATTTAATTAAATCACAGCCTTTGCATGATTTTGGTTTTGTTTTAATTTATCTTTTATAAATACATAAGCATAAAATAGATAGCATAAATAAAATATAAAATAAATAGAGTATAAATATGCATGTAAAATAAGTATTATAAATAAAGAGTATAAATACTATCATATAAACATAGTATATAATCAATGGCAGTATCAAAAAAATATAATCAATAAAAGTAAGATTATAATTATGCTAATTTTAAAAAATACATGCATAATAAAAAAATATAATTAAAAGAGTATAATAAATGTCATATAAAATAACTAGCAAAATTAATACAATAGAATTAAAAAGAGTATACATAAATATGCATATAAAAATAAATATCATAAATTAGTATACAAATAGGAATTGTACAATATAAGAGAAAAATAAATTAAGATTATAGTTAGGCATTATGCATTTTTAAATAAAATAAAGGTCTACTTTGAACTTTTGAGAGTTACCACATAGCATCTCGCGATGTATGTTAACTTTATTTATCTAAAACTATTTTACAGCTCATTGCTCGTTGATATATAATATATGCACATACATAAAACTGGAGCTCTCCAAATCCATATGATGAGCGTTTCATTTCGGAGTTCGTATATTTTCAAACATCTTTGGCGTTATTGTAACCATGTCTTTCCTGTCTGTCTGTCTGTCTGTCTGAATGACAGTAAGTTAATTGTAAAACAAATTATTTGTTGGCTAATAACGCCTCACCTGAAAGCACATGCTGTAAAGCAGCACCTCGTCAGCAAACAGACGTGACGGATGTGCATCTCCGAGGGAGAACGTATGAAGTGAAGCCGCGGGGGGGTGTTCAGAGACTCTGGCACACACACACACGCTTAATTACGGGACCGCAGCAAGCAAATTTAGCCAGGATGCTAACCATAGAGGGAGAGGCAGAGGCAATCGGGCCTGGATGGGCTCTGGCAAGACTATTTCAGTCGGCTTCACTCTCATTATTTATCTTAGTTCGAGTCCCCGCGCTCAGACGCAACCTACAATTCAGCGCTGCAGATGGACTACTCCATCAGACCCTCCCACAACACGCCAACCAACGGCACAATTCACCTAAATATACAACACACACAACTGGACCCTCCCACACCAGCCGCCCCACGGCCAGATCTGAGGAACACTCACTCGCACAATATACAATAAACACTGCCTGTCCGTTCGTCTGTCTGTGACTGAGTTAGCAGATGAACTTCAGTAGAGATCCATCACTCATTTCATTACCATTAAATCAAATGTTATGTATTTCATATTTATATAATATGTGTATGTTGTAATATTTGTTTTATATTTGTTTTATATATCACTGATATTTCGATATATCGGAATTAGTGATATTCATTTAATTAATAGTAATTTAATATTTATTTTTGTCCTAGAAAGGGGAAATATTGAGAGCAAATGAAGGTTGCGCAAGTTTTAAATCTATTTACCGTTTACATAAAAATTTTGATTTATATTTATATGAATGTTTATGTATAATATATATTATATATGTATTTTATATTTATTTATTTATTTTGTAATATTTGTTTGTCTATTTTAGTAGTTTAATACTACATATGATTTGATATTTTATATATATTTTATGTATTATATTTTAGTATTATAATTATGTAATATGTTATATATTGTCATATTGTTTGTTTCTCTTAGAAAGCAGTAAAAATGTTGAGAGTATTAGTATGTAATATTAGGTAAAATATCGTATTATATTTTATCTTTCCGTTTCTTTTCAAATATGTATTAAATCTATTTAAATATATTTAGTACTAATATTTGTTTCTTCTAAAAACAAAGATGGTTGCTGAAGTTGTCATGAGATTTATTTACCATTAAATCTATTTTAATATTTAATATTTATATTCGAGTGTGTGTGTGTGTGTGATTGAGAGCTATTGGAGACTTTTGCAGGAGCTGCTTTTTTGATAAAGATCCCAGTAATATCACATATTTCTCTTCTAGAGATTCAGAAAAGATCTCAGCCATGTCTCAAACTGTGCTCAGATATTAAGTCAGAGCTCTCGAAATGAACTCAAACATTTCTCATTAAATTCTCCATTTTATTTGTGTATATATTCTTACTGTATGACCGTTATTGACTCATTTGTGTCTGTTTCTGTTTTATTTCTCAAAAGGAGTTTTAGGAAAAGCATCTGAGACAAAGTTGATAAATAAATGAAGCATCAATGATCTCTTGTGAGCAATAACATTTTCTGTGGCATTATTAAATTCATATGTATAAGTATTGTCAAGAACGCTACTGATTATATAAAAACAGAAAATGAATGTAATGTTGCAGGAATTTCATTTGCTTTTACTGGAATCCTGTAAAACGAAATCTGTTTTTGTGCTGCGCTGATCGTCACGTCAGGAAGCCGTTCTGGGGTTACCTTTAGATTCATCTGTTGAAATATTGGCTGGATGAAGTGTTTTCACACTTCTGCTGAGATCTTGGGTGAGCTGTGGGTTTTCTGATGTCGATTGGTGAGGGTTTGATTAGTGTAATGGCTGTTGACCAGCACACATCCACCCACTGATGCCCTCACACCTCTCTCTCTCTCTACCTCTCCTGTCCCTCAAGTTTGCGCTCAGCTTTCATTTATTGATTTGAAATTAATTATTTTGCTTCTAATTCTATTTCTCTTACTGTCAAGACCTCATGAATATGTTGCTGCCTTCAGTTGCACCCTGAGAGGTTTTTGCATCATTAACATTTATATTATTGCTATACAGCACTGAAATGGAAATTTTACAACATGGACATATTTACAGTATTGACTGAAGACTTGCTTTCCACCAGCTTTCAGCTGGACACGCAGCATCCAACTCTGCTGTACTGTTGAGAATTCAGCGTTTCACACTGGTAAATATGACATTGATAAAGTCACCTGAAGGCTGCATGTAGCATATCTAGAGCAGGGTTAATTATAGTTTAAATTAAAACCATAAAAACAAATTTTTGTTACCTGAAATAAAATAACCGTTAATTGAAATAAAACAAAATAGAAAAAACTCAAACTTGTTTTATTTCAGATAGTTGCCAAGGCAACATTTCTCATTTATATTTAGTTTAACTTGATGTACTAAAATAACTAAAACTGAAATAAAAATGAGTATAAAAAATTATAAAAATGACAAAAACACACAACAAAATTACTAAAACTTTAACTACAATTCAACTAGAAACTGTAAAAAAAAAAAAAAAAAACTAGTTAACTATTAATAAAAAACAAATTTTATAGAACAATTATCTTTTTCAGCAAGGAAGCATTAAATTGATCTAAAGTGCCAGTAAAGACATTTATAATGTTACAACAGATTCTGTGTCAAATACATGCTGTTCTTTTGACTTTCTATTTATCCTAAAATAAAATGCATCATTTCCACAAAAAATATTCAGCAGCACAATTGTTTTCAAAACTGATAATAATCAGAATTATTTCTTGAGCAGCAAATCAGCATATTAGAATGATTTCTGAAGATTATGTGACGCTGAAGACTGGAGTAATGATGCTGAAAATTCAGCTTTGATAACAGAAATAAATTACATTTGAAAGATATTCACATAGAAAACAGCTAATTCAAATTCTAATAATATTTCACAATATTAATGTTGGACGGTATAAAATTGTCTGCAAAGAAATGCAACCTTGGTCAACATAAGAGTCATTCAAAAACAACAAAAATCTTCCATACTCCAAGTAGTGTACATTTACAGTAGTGAAGTATTGAATATGTAAATATACTAAGGGAATATTGTTTTCAGTGTGGCATCATTTGCATGCATCTCTCCATTAAAACTTCATGTAAATTGAGCCGCACATCTGCATATACTGTACATCGAACCTCGTACTGCTCAAGGGTTCCAGCGAGGAGAGACTGTGGAGGAGGTTATGAATCTTAATAGGAACTCAAACATTTCTCATCAAATTTTCCATTTCATATCTCGTATCTCTATCTCTTACTGAATGACAACTATTGACTCATTTGTGTCTGTTTTTGTTTGTTTTGCCGGAGTTTTAGAGAAGGTTTGGATGAAGTTGATGCTCAAATGAGTAGAAAATGAGAAGTCCAGTTAGGTCGGAGTACAAAAAAAGAACAGTATAAGAAATAATTACTGTGGTAATAAAAACACATGTAAGTATTTTCATTATTATTAAATGAATGGTTGAATGTAATTTGATCAAAGTCTGCAGTCAAAAGTTGGAGATATCGGTGTGAACTTATCAAATTCTAATTTTCTTTTACATATCTCTATAAAAGCATAGATCCCACCTCTTGCAAATCACTCTCCAAAGCACGCATCCTCATTACGTTATGAGACAACATTACATGCAAAGTGCCATAATATTACAATAATCCACGCCTTCCATTCTCACTCGCCGCAATAGGTAATGACGTGCTGATATGTATACTGTCTGCAAAAAAAAAAAACACCAGGGGTGGCGGAGGTATGCATACTAAACCAAAAAAATTTGATATTTTACTAGTGGGTGCAGGATACTATAGTTCATTTATGTAAGTGAGGATAGCAAAATAAAGTAAACTGTGACATATTATACCCAAAAATTCTTCATACAGTGGACTACCAGTAAAATTGAGAAATTTGGGACCAAAAATTATTCAGACACTTTGACCTGACCATGTTTTGCAAGTGTTATCTGACATTATCAAGATGAATTCTCGCACATTAAATCAAAACTTTCTAAACTATAGCGAAAAAACTGTGATAATGTGTGAAATGTTGAAGGTTTCTGAATATATTTTGGTTTGACTGTATATACAGTGGGTACGGAAGCCTATCGTAGTCCTCGGACCGGGGGATATGATTGGACGAACATTTAATGGTCCAACGTCTTCCACAGACGATATAAATAAAACCACTTAACTTAGTGATTGCTATCAGGATGTGAAGAGACTTTCAACCAGCATAACACAAAATGTTTTTGAACCAAATCACCTAACCTGCATTTAATATTTCAGTTTGACTCTTAGGGGCGACAACTAGGGACTCATTTGAGTCAGCTTTTTTCCTGAGGACTGATTGGAGAAACATCTGAGACAAATTTGGCACTTAAATGAAGCATTAATGAGAAGTCAGCTGTATCTTGTGAGCTATAAAAGAGCAACATCCGAGCAATAATGCTGCCTGTGGCATTATTAATACACGGAGAGTATTTTCAATCATTTGACATGAGTGTTTAAATGTAACTGAATTATTTTTTTGTGTAAATCATACATGCATAAAATCATTGTTGTATAAATGTAGCATTTAATTCAATGCAACAATCTGCATATGAATGGATTTATGAATGATTTGTTGGAAATTCATTCTATTTGTCTGTCCTGTACGAGGCCCGTTGTGTTTAAAATCAGTATATTTCATGAAATCCAGAGAAGTGTAGTCCTCCGCAGTGTTTCTCGGCATGATTGTTAGCCGGCGACGGCAGCTCGTCAGACCTCTCGCAGACTGGCGTGTGTGTTGTAAGTGATGAAGAGAGAGGTGTGTTTAGTGTGTCCTGCTGCGGTGACAGTCTCTAATCAGCTCGGGTTTGAGGGCATGTCTGCTCTGCCCAAAGGCAAACTGTATGCTCTGGGACCACCAATATCATTTCATTTCTCTTTCTGTCTCCGGCTGGCTCTCTCTCAGTCTCTGTCTCTGTTGTTACGAAGCCAATAATGACCAATGGCATGAGCTTGTTTACCTGCGGTCACTGAGGAACGCACAGGCCATGAAGCAATATAAAACTGCACTCATGTCATCACAACTAGTGCTGCTTTCTCTTGTACTCTTAAAGTCAGAATTGGCCCAGTTTTACTTCTTAATATGTTTCTGGTCTTATTGCACTTCTTGAACAGAACTTTAGCATGCTTTTAAAAAGAGTACTTACTGAAATAATATACTTTAAAAGAACATACTTAAGTGTGAACTGAATGTAATGCATGTTAATTGCAATTAAATGAAATGCATTACAGTTTAAATTTATATTAAATGCATTTAGTTGAACTTAAGAATGCTTTTTTGACCCACTTAAGTAAATCTTTATATATATAATTTCATAATTATGTTGTCAATGAAATGTTAAAGTGCACTGCTGAATGTACTGACAAGCATTTAAGGGGAACTAAAATATACTTTATTGTCATTTCTGTTGTATGTCATGTATTTAAATATATGTGATTTCACATTTGTAATGATGAAGTTGCAATTTAGTACGTTTAAAATATATTTTCTTTAAATGTAATATTGAATTAAGACTAGTTGAAATCAAGAGCTTTAGTGTTAGTCAACACATCAAAATAAGTGTATTCTTTAAAGTATATTAAAGTAAAATGTTTTTTACATTATTACAAAGTACACTTTTTAAAAGTGTACTTAAGTGTCTTAAGAAGCAGTCATGAAAGTGTACTCTATTTTTACTAATATATATTATTTACAAATGCAGCTTATTGAAAATACAAGATTTGAAGTACACTACAAAGCATGCTTCTTTTAGTGTGAGAGCTTGATTCATTAGTGCACGTTGTTCTTACAGAGCGCTCTTCTTTATAGAGCTGCAATATGGTTCATTGTATTAAATCTGTTTATTGCTTTCTGGGTTCTTTAAAGTACTAGTATTGAACATTTAGGGGTTCATAGTTAGTGTGGTTCGCATGCGTCAGTTAGCCCCTACTGGAAGATGCTGTAACTACAATATTAATGGGACAAACAGCATTTTTCTCCAGTGAAATGCCATTGAAAAGAAGCTGTGCATTCTGACAAAATATTGTACTTCTTTTAATTTAAAGCACCATATAAAACACAAACATCTCAGTATATTATAGTAATGTTTTTTGCAAGTGTTTGTTTTTGTCTTTCAGGCCACTTAAAGGGATAGTTCACCCAAAGGCTGGTCCCCATTGACTTGTATAGTGTTTTTTCCATACTATGGAAGCCAGTGGGGACCAACAAGTGAAGGTGAACGATCTCTTTAACCAGTAGATTTGTGTTTGCCCTTATATAGTTCAGCTGAGTTGCCATGATGTAAAGATGCATCCAGACTGTGCACTTCTGAGGACAGCCATGCAACTTTCATTGGGATGAATCAGAATGCTAATGGAACACATATTTCATTATATTATATTACACTATATTACAAAAAAAAACTACACACTTAAAAGAAATGGTTTTATCACTCACTTCTTATTTGGAGCCCTTAAAGCATTGGTCTCAAACTCAATTCCTGGAGGGCCACAGCTCTGCACAGTTTAGCTCCAACCCTAATCAAACACACCGGATCCAGCTAATCAAGGTCTTGCTTTCTTCTGCAGAACACAAAAGAAGATGTTTTGAAGAATTTTGGAGTCCAAACAACATTGGAACCCACTGACTTCATTATATGGAGAGAGAGAGAAAAAACACTGACATATTTTTTAAAAGATGATCTTTTGTCTTACACATAATAAAAAAAAAAGTCATGCAGAAGTGGAAGTGAGTAAATGGGACTGACTTTTCATTTTTGGTGAACTATCCCTTTAAAATTATTTAAGAAATTCACTATTAGGAATTTAAGTTTAAATAGTCAGTGTTTAGCCTAAAAAAGTTTTTGGCATTAATAGCTCTTTGCGATTGAGTAAAAATGTTTTAATTCTACATTGTTTTTTTCTTTACGGAATTTAAAAACATTCTCATTTGTCTTCCATAAATTTTCATTTTAAAGGGGTAGTTCACCAAAAATGAAAATTCTCAAACTTCGTTAGGGGGGAGTTGTGGCCTAATGGTTAGAGAGTCGGACTCGTAACCCAAAGGTTGTGGGTTCGAGTCTCGTACCAGTAGGGATTGTAGGTGGAGGGAGTGAATGTACAGCACTCTCTTCCACCTTCAATACCACGACTGAGGGGCCCTTGAGCAAGACACCGAACCCCCAACTGCTCCCCGGACGCCGCAGCATAAATGGCTGCCCACTGCTCCGGGTGTGTGTGTGTGTGTGTGCACTTAGGATGGTTTAAATGCAGAGCACTAACATTAAAACACTTTTTTATTCTAAATGTTTCGTATCAAAACCTGACACATTTCATGATTCTGTAGAGCGTTTGAGATGAAAGGCTGGGAAACGGAGACGCTGTAATGAATGTAGGTTGTCGTCCGAGTCTTTGTTTTGAACCCAGCGACAGTGACGGTAAAAACACAACCTTGCGTGAGCCTCAACGCTGTCATTACAGAAACCTGCGGGGGGACAGAAGTCACATCTAACCCTTCATCACCGGCCGTTTGGAGCAGGCATCAACCAGGTCAGATTGTATCTGTGAGAGGAACATGGGCCGGTTCTTCAGACATGACCAGAGCCTGAAGATGATGATATCAGATTGCTTTACCACAGTCAGGAAGGAGGGACTGATCGATTTTTTTATAGCACCTTTTAAATCAGGTTTTAAATCGGATATGCAAAACTGTAATGTATTTGTTAAAGGAATAGTTCACCCAAAAATGAAAATTTGCTGAAAGTTTACTCACCCTCAGGTCATCCAAGATGTAGATACGTTTGTTTCTTCATCAGATTTGGAGAAATTGAGCATCAGTGTCTCAGCAATGGATGCTCTGCAGTGAATGGGTGCCGTCAGAATGAGAGTCCAAACAGCTGATAAAAACATCACAATAATCCACAAGTAATCCACACCACTCCAGTCCATCAGTTCTGCGTGTTTGTAAGAAACAAATCCATCAAGATGTTTTTAACTTCAAACCATTGCTTCTGGTCAAAATGTGAGTCCATAATAACACTTCACTTAATTAACTATTCCTTTAATTGTGATGTGAAAAGTGTGAATAGTATCCTTCATTTATTCCTTGCATAATACTATTGTGCTTTTCAACCACATGTAGTTAACTAAAGATTAGTTCATCTATCTTCAAAAATGTTATTTATTACAGGCATGTTTTTAATTTGTGTTATCATAGTTAGCTAAAAATAAAACCATTATTTTACTGAAATAAATATTTCATCTAGATGACACAGCATATTTACATTTAGATGTGCTAAAATAACTAAAACTAAAATAGAAATTTATAAAAATGTTTAAAATTACTAAAACTTTAAACAAAATGAAAATAAAAACAAGATATAAAAATACATTCTGATTCAAAATACTAATAAAAACTGCAATAGCTTCTGACTGATACTATAAATTACACTATTTGTACTGTTCTTGTCTTGCATTTAGGAAACCATCAGTGGAAAATGAATGAACCTGTATATAAGAGCGTGTTTCCTCTTGTGAGAGGCGGTTGGTGAGTAGAACCTCAATTATTTACTCACATGAGAGAAATATTATAACAGTGTACTATTTCATGCTGGAATTTCCCACGATAAGGTCCTGGAAGAGGCTTTGCACTTTTGGTTTATATGTTCAGTCTTTGATCAGGGTCAAGTGTGTGGCTTTTACAGTTCACTGTAGAGGTTTGGGGTTCACGGTTCTGCCCCTAAAACTCCCTCCAGAGGAGCAGAGGGTGTGATGACCTCTTTAGATAATCTGACCTGCAAATATAGACATGTGAACATCCTGAATGCTTGTTACCCAGCGTGCCAATGTGTATTTCAAACACTTACGGCACACTTTATGTTTGAATGGCATATCATTACATTTAAAAAGTTTGCAATGATAAAGATCTAGTGTTGAAAATGAAGACGAAAAGTATTGTCACTTTGAGAACTGTTGAAAAACAATTGTTTTCTTAAGACTTTCGTGCTGACAGAAATGGAGGACGTGTGCATAATTCATATTGACAACAAACTTTTACACAGTTGTAACGGAAATGCATGATAAATGTCTAGATGTATGTCAGTCCTGGCGTTTTGCAGTGATGTTGTTGATAAAAACCAGTGACGTTTTAATGCACGAACACATACTGTTGCAGGAAACTGAATCATCAGTGTCCCTGAGTTTAGACCGCAGAAATGATTCAAAGAAGTGAAATTAGTTTTGAGAAAAGTGTTTAGATGGCCTTTGCTGTTTTTCAGAAACTTCTAAAACCAAAACGAATAGATGGGAAGGGAAATGCATTTTTAATTGCATTGTCATTAGATCCTTATTTTACAGTTAATGAAAAAGATTTTGTTGGTTGTGGCATTCAGACATTTTCAAGTGTCACCTAAAGGAAGAGTTCACCCAAAAATGAAAATTTGCTAAAAACGTGCTCACCTTCAGGTCATCCAAGATGTAGATGAGTTTGTTTCTTCATCAGATTTGTGGAAGTTTAGCATTACATCACATGCTCACCAAAGGGTCCTCTGCAGTGAATGGGTGCCGTCAGAATGAGAGTCCAAACAGCTGATAAAAACATCACAATAATCCACAAGTAATCCACACCACTCCAGTCCATCAGTTAATATCTTGTAAAATGAAAGGCTGCGTGTTTGTAAGAAACAAATCCATCATTAAGACATTTTATTTTCAACTTTAAACCTTTGCTTCTGGTTTCATAATCCATAATAACGCTTCCTCAGTGAAAAAAGTCCATCTTTTTGTCTCTCACATCTGACCAACCACACACCACAAGATATGAATCCTAGGAGCTGTTTTGGACTGTTTTGGCTTGTAAACGGTGCTTGATCTGTGCAGATTTCTCTCCTGATTCAGACCAGATGACTTTCTCAGAAAGTACATTATGACTGTTTATTTTGACCAGAACATCGTTTAATTTAATGATGAATTTGTGTCTTACAAACACACAGCTTTTCATTTTACAAGCTGTTAACTGATTGACTGGAGTGGTGTGGATTATTGTGATGTTTTTATCAGCTGTTTGCACTCTCATTCTGACGGCACCCATTCACTGCAGAGCATCCATTGCTGAGCGAGTGATGCAATGCTACATTTCTCCAAAAGAAACATCTTGGATGGCTGGGATTTATGGATCATTTAGGATCAAATTCGGTGCAAATTTTTAAAATAGCTTCCTGTTCCTGAGCTTGTGTGTTTCAGAGGAACACCTCTTACAGGGGGTTTCCTGTGTCTCTTTTTAACCGCTATGGTTTTTAGACCTTCTGTGCAACCGCCACTGTGGCCAGTTTTATTTTAACAGATTTTAATGTTCAAAAGAGACCACTGTCCTGTGTTTTTTTTTTGAGCTCTGGTTTCTTTGAGAGGCAGGCTTGTAATTTGTGGTCTCAAATGGAGACCTTTGCAACCAGTTTCCTTTTGCTCATATGCAACATACATGTCAAAAATAAATATAAAGGCTTTGCCACCTCACTTATTTGAATCCACATTTTCGCTCTAAAAAAATGTGTAATTATTTATTCACCCTCATGATGTTCACAAACCGAATGTCTTTCTTTCTGCCATGCAACACAGAAAAAAAAGATAATTCAAGAATCGTCTGCGTTAACGTAATATAATGCTAATATTATAATATTATGCTTATATTTTTACATTAACTCATTAACTAAATAAGCAATTTCAACTTTTTTATACTATATAAGTTGAAATGGCTTGTGCAACCAAGTTGATCATTTAAAATTTAAGGCAGCAGAAACAGGTGGCATATATATTCTATATTTGTTGACCTTTTGTGCCTCATTATTATTTCAAGTACACTTTCCATTTTTTCTTGTGCACTAAACCTGCGAGTGTGCGTATGACTGTAGATACTACACTGGATAGGCAGGAGTTCAGGTTATCGCCTCATCGCTGACTCATCTGACTTCCTGGTTGGACTTCAGAGAGTTGGCTGATAATGTCTGCTGGGCACACTGTGGCTGTTCCTCTCTCATGCTTGCTCTTTTCCATCGTGTCATTCTGATGAGCTGCCGTCAGTGTGGGAATCAGGGCCCGCGTGACCTCTCAGATGACCTCAGCGGGAAACGCCAGCCATTAATAGAGTCCTGTTTAACTGTCTGTCTGATTCTGGAAATAGACTCATGTGCTAACAGACATTAATATACACAATCCCACCAACCAAACGGGCAGCTGACATGACGTGTTCAGTGATGTGACAGTATATGCCGTTGAAAAGTATTTTTACAGCATTTTCTTATTCTTGTATAATTGTGCTGTTTGTAAAGGCCAGTATCACTATTACTGATGCTCATACTGGGAGTTAGTGACGAAAACACCTGACCATCAGTATTAAGTTTCTATTATGACAGACATGAATGATTTCATCAAAAAAAAAAAAAAATATCTATATATATATACGTGTGTAAATTCCATATATTTAAAAAAAAATTTACACTTATATAAAATCTATACTTTTTCTAGAGGATTTTGTATGTCTATATTAAAATAAATCTATATAAAAATATTCATTTATATAATATATATGAATTTTTTTATGATTATTTTAGGGGATACAAAAAAAATTAAAACAAAGCTGTTCTTTTGAACTTTCTATAAAAATGTATGATTGGTTTCCATCATGTGACACTGAAGACTGTCTAATGATGTTGAAAATTCAGCTTTGCATCACAGAAATAAATTGCATTTTACAATATATTCACACAGAAAACAACTATTTTAAATTGTAATAATCTCTCACAATTTTATCGTTTTTACTGTATTTTTAATCCAATAAATGCAGCCTTGGTGAACAGAAGAGACTCCTTTTAACAACTTCTTTTAAAATCTTACCAACCCCAAACTTTTGAACGATTGTGTGTGTTTATACACATGCAATATTTTAAGACATAATATCAATTGAGACTATAATTTTCATTTGAATAATTTATGCATTTATTTGCATTTAATCCTAAATTTGTAAGTGACAAATACATTTAGAAGTGGAGCACAATAATGCATCACAAATGAGTCATTGATCCTGTCAAATGCACTTGTTGAACTTTAACGTTCGAATAGACTTTGAATACAGCACATAAATTGATGAGCGGCACATAAATAAACGTGCTTTTATTAGCATAACATCACCGGATCGGCACAGACTTTCTGTAGTACCTGCTTCATCAGTAACGCATCTCATCCGTATGGATTTCTGACCTGATTTTACCCAAAATGCTTTTATTTGCGATGTGGCCCATCCGGCAGGCAGCACCATTATAGAGCGGTTTCTTGACTACCGGGGCCTAATTCGGCATGCAGCGTTGCAAATGACTGTCAGAGTAATGAGAGCCCGGCACGGTGTGTGTGTCCTGTGCCATGCGTGTGTGTGTGTGTGTGTGTGTGTGTGTGTTAGTGTAAGTCATGTCTCATGCTCACTGGGGCCCCTCCAGGCAACGGGGGTCTGTAAACACCTCATCAGCTGATTAGCCAGACTCAGTTAACACACACACACTCACACACACATTGTCATAGAAACAGGATTGTTCATGTCCTGCTATAATAGCCAGAACTTACTGTGTGTAAAATTGATGCGCTGTACCGATCGACCTTTTAGTGTAACCTCACATGGTTAAAAGCTTTGACTGACCCGCACAATCCGGACAAACTTTACAGAGAGGTTTTCAAACAGCCTATGGCTATGTTTGGAATTGCATACCACAGTACTATTTATACTGTGTTTGCATAATGCAATGCATATTGTGCAGAATATGCTAATGTTGTATATGCATGCAGTACACAGATCACCTGCTGCATTTGCTAAAATATGCAGTATACAAACTGAACGCAATAAACAGATTACTGTATCCCACAATGCAATGCATTCGAGTTGAACTTCCACTTCTATACTCTCTATACATCTATGCATCTCTCTACTGGCTCATTTATGAAAGCTTATTTCTGCCACGGGATAAGAATATAAAAAAGGTCATTTTCGTAATAATATTTTGTAATAATATTTCACAATAGCACTGTTTTTGCTGTATTTTTAATCAAATATTCAGCAGAAAAGACTTTTACACTTTTACAATTTTTTAAACTTTATAAAACTTTTATTTAATTTTTTGACTTTTATATTTGAAAGTATACTTTCCTTAACCAGTGTTAATTTAATATTGAGAAATACATTTAATATAGTGGAATTTAAATGTATTCATTTTCCATTTTACTTTATAGTTTGTAATTATTAGTTTTAGTTTTTAATATAATATATATTAATTATTATAGAATAAATATTAATATTTTTGGTTCAGTTTTAGTTATGTTAGTATCAAGATAAACTAAATGAAAATGAGAAATGTATAGCTGCTAGTTTTATTTTAATTAACATCTATTTCATTTAACAAAAACAATTTTTTAAATAGTTTTAGTTAACTATAACTCTGCTCTGAACATTCCCACAATATGCCAAAGGTTGTACATTAATCTTTATTTGTAATTTTTTTGTCGAGATTCTGGACTGGTTTACCAATGCAAAGCATAGTTCTAAACTAGTTTACACTTAAACAGCAAGTTAACGTTCACTTCAGTCCTTGTACCTGCACTCTCGTCTGTTCTTTGACAAGAACTATATTTGGCACAGCTCTGGTCTTCGGTCTCCATAGCGCCGGCCCCCCGTCGGCCCGTAGTGGTCATGGCTTCTCGGGGCATCGAAGGGTAACGGCAGCATCCGGATACGCGAGGCCGCCACCCTTCAGTTGCCATGGTGTCGGCGCGGCAACCGAGGTGAAAATTAAAGATGGTGGGAGGCGTCTCGCGCCTCCTTCCCCGCGTCCCGAGAGAGAGGGAGGGTGTGTGGGGGGGGCGGCAGATGACAGACATCTCAAGGGCCCGGTCACCCGACGAGAAAGACGGGCGATACTTGAGCCGGGGTGGAGTGAGACACACTCCCTACTTTTTTCATCACACTCATTAGTAAAATCTCACTATTGTTCAGGGTTAATGCGCACTGGCGACGGAGGGCTGACGCTGCCGCTTGCAGTTTCTGTCTTTGACAACACAATGCATTAAGAGAAGAATAGAGAGAAATGAAGATATAGCATCAGGGAGGGGCGTTTGTTTGTCATCGTTCATTCAGACACCTTCAGCAGGTGCTTTTCTGAGCTTTGAACGTCTGCGGCGCTTTCACAGCTTGTCAATGGAAAGTTTTCTAGTCGTTCGGAGACACAGGAATGTATGAAAGTGTGTGGAAAGAGTCCCTAAAGCAAGTGAATTTTACTGCTCAGGTGCTTTTTATTGAATATCATATTTGATACATCAGGCTTTTATGGCTCATATAGTCTGACATAGTGAAAATATGGAGAAAAACGGCTCGGTTTTATTCAGAGACTCAAACTGAGCAAAAATATGTAATTTGGTGCAGATACTGATATTTATATGGACAAAAAGTGATGAAATTCTGATGCTTGTAATATAAATCAATGAGATCTTTATAACAGTATAACAGATACTTACATAAAATGATATAAATATCAATCGTTGCTCTATATCTCTAATAATGTCTTAGTAAGATGATAATTTAAATGATCAAAACATATAACGCAATGCAATCCAGTGATGATTGAGAGATGAACAAATAAACGTTCCTCAAAGCCTGATGATCATATTTGATTAAAACAAAATGATGGATTATCAACTTCAGTCCAGTAGTGTTAATATTGAAATATAACTAACATTAAAGTTATTCTTACATTTACTTCATAAAAATCAGTAAGCATTTGACAGCAGAAAAAACATGTGAAGCACGAGCCTGAGGTGAAAATTTGTACAATACACTAAAGACCTTTTACTGCGAAAAAATGGTCTAATATCAACAGGTGTGGAGTAGATTGTGTGTAAGGGCTTTAACAGAAAGTTCGATCATGTTGATCATTTAGAGGCCTTGTTTGTGTATTAAATATGATACAGCAGGCTTAATAGGGTTAAATTCGTAGTTCTTTTTCATTTGACTATCAACTCTGCCTCAGAAGTTTTTCTCAGGAGAAACATCTAAGGAGCAGGAGATTTGTTCTTCATTTAATGTCATTAATGTCTAGGAGAAGCAGCTGAAATATTAAAGAGTCTCATGTGTGATTTTCCAGTCCTATGGGTATGAAATTTCTCTACCGTGTGTGTGGGTGTGTGTGTTGTGGGTGTGTGTGTGTGTGTGTTTGTGTGTGATGTGTGTGTGTGTGTGTGGGGTTTTCCATGTGAGTCAGGTGGTCAGTGTGGTCGTCCATTCTGAATGCCGTCGCTCAAACGCTATAATCTTCCTCATTTTCGTCTCTCATCAAAAAAGCCAAATAACATTTATTGCCAAATGTCTTTGTTCTGCTGCTGTGTTGATAAAACAAATGTGTTTTAATGTGCTCTTCATGCATGTGTCCAGACTGCAGCTCAGCGCTTCCTCAACACACACGTCAGATCAGAGTCACACAGAATGTTATGAAGGATTTTGACACATCCGTGTTCACACACACACACTGGGAGCATCTGCATATTCATAGGGCAGTATGGGGTGAGATTAGTTTTATTGTGAATTAATTCAAAATGTAAATCGCAGATTTGGTCCCAGATCATCTTGAGTTTGATCCAAAGGTGTCTGCTAGAATTGTAGATGATTCCAAATCACGCACAAATTCAACTACAGTCATTTAAAAAGAAATTGAATATATATAACACTTTATATACACTCAGACATAGACATAAATGATGAATCTGAGCAAGACTAACTATTTTCACCAATCCACATAAAGGCCAACTTAACCACAGAATTGAATTAATGTATTAATACATGTTGAATTGCATGTAACCCCCCCCCAAAAAAAAACCCACATTCAATATATTATTCAATATTTTTATTCAATATATTTCTATTCGATTCTATAATTTATATTTTCTATTTGAATATATGTTAAAATGTAATTTATTTCTGTGATCAAAGCTGTATTTTCAGCATCATTACTCCAGTCTTCAGTGTCACGTGATCTTCAGAAATCATTCTAATATGCTGATTTGCTGCTCAAGAAACATTTCTGATTATTATCAATGTTGAAAACAGTTGTGCTGCACAATATTTCTGTGGAAACTGTGATACATTTTATTTTTCAGGATTCTTTGATGAATAGAAAATTCAAAAGAACAGCATGTATTTGTAACATTACAAATGTCTTTACTATCACTTTTGATCAATTTCATGCGTCCTTGCTGAATAAAAGAGTCCATTTCTTTTTTTTCAGCTACACATATATGCTTGAACATGAGTTACATGGTGCAGTGTGATCTTGGGAGGAGTAGAAAGAGAGTGAATGAGAAAGGTTGAGAGGTTAGATTGAGGGTGGGGAGTGCTGGACGCCCGTGATGGCTGCGTTTCCATGCAGACGGGCCAGGCGGGTGGTTTCGGAGGAGGATGTGAAGCGGGGAGCTACACCCTTGTGTTCAGCTTTGTTGTGTGACACACACTCAGCCCACCCTAACATTCCAGCTGCTAAATGTGGAGCTCAGTACAATTGCAGGTTAGCAGAGTTACAAATGAGACCAGCGGCGCAGCTGAGGACAGATAGACAGAGAGGCCTTGCAGAACTTTACCATGGTAACAATAGTCTATAGTTATTCAAATCAAAATGCGTATTTGATCTTTTTCAAATAGTGTATGAATCTTTGTGTTTTCCAACTGTTTTATTGTATTAAAGGAATCGTTCACCCAAAAATTTGCTGAAAATGTCCTCACCCTCAGATGTAGGTTTGGAGAAATGTAGCATTACATCACTCGCTCAGCAATGGATCCTCTGCAGTGAAAGGGTACTGTCAGAATGAGAGTCCAAACAGCTAAAAAAAAAACATCACAATAATCCACAAGTAATCCACACCACTCCAGTCCATCAATTAATATCTGGAGAAGACAAACGCTGAAACAAATCCAGCATAAGACGTTTTTAACTTCAAACCATTGTTTTCAGCTAAAATATGAGTTCTCTATGCAATTTATTGTTTTCTCCAGTGAAAAAGTCATCTGGTCTAAATCATTTACAAGCCAAAACAGTCAAAAACATTTCCAAAAAACGTGGGTGGATTTTGATGTGAGAGACAACAGGAGATGGACTTTTTCACTGGAGGAGCGTTATTATGGATTATGGACTCATAATTTAGCCAGAAGCAAAATTTTGAAGTAAAAAAGCCTTACTGATGGATTTGTTTCTTACAAACACGCAGCTTTTTGCTTCTCAAGTCATTGATTGATGGACTGGAGTGGATTACTTGTGGATTATTGTGATGCTTTTAACAGCTGTTTGGACTCTCATTCCGACGGCACCCATTCACTGCAGAGGATCCTTTGGTGAGCAAGTGATGCAATGCTACATTTCTCCAAATCTGATGAAGAAACAAGCTCATCTACATCTTGGATGACCTGAGGGTGAGCACATTTTCAGCAAATTTTCATTTCTGGGTGAACTATTCCTTTTTTGGGGGGGGAAACTATAATTACCATGGTAAATGTTTTGAAGGGTGTGTACATTTTGTAAGTGTGATTATGATATATGATCTATATGTTTGCTCATAACTGTGTGTTTGTTCACACCAGGAAACAAAATATTTGTAGAGAAGATTTTGAATTGAATTCCTGCACAACAATGCATTCCTGTTAACATACTCGCATATAGAAACACTAAATTACTCTAATGACATAACAAGGCTTATTGTCCCCCTGATGTTGTGCTTTTATGTCATTTTTCAGCTGTCGATGCATGGTGAAGCTTGCAGAGCAGTGAAAAAATGCTCCTTTTGTTCACAGACAAAAGTAAGTCACACAGATTGAAATGACTTGAGGGTGAGTACATGAAAACAGTTTTTTGAGCATGTACTAACTAAGTGGATTTCATAATGTGTTTAGTATATTGGTGCAAACAAAACCTGGACTGGATCATTTACAAGATGGAAAGAGGATTGCCTGATTGTAACACTGAAACTTGCATTTTTTGTGAAGCTGCTTTGAAACGGTATGCTATTGATTTGAGTTGAATAGAATTGAATTAAATTGTCTAATGAGCTGCCAAAATATTTTTTCACATGAGCACATGTGAACACTCAGGTCATATCAGGTGGGAGTGTGTGACAGTTTATGACAACAGAACAGGTAATGCAATAAACAGAGACAGTATGTTACTTCAGAGAGGACAACAATACCACAAACATGCAGTAACACGGGTCAGGGTCACACATAATTATACCTATAATCACACGCTCACACATTAGGGTTGGGCAAAATTCAGATCATGTGTCTGCGCACTCAGAAAACATGGTACAAAAGCTGTCACTGGGGTGGTACCTTTTGAAAAAGAACACTTTTGTACCTTTTTTACTCTAAAGGGTGCATACCTAAAGTGTACATATTAGTACCTACTTAGATGGTATTTGTACCTTTTGAAAGGGTACCACCCCAGTGACAGCTTTTGTACCTTTTTACTGAGAGCATATAGTGTATATGTACAGTATATACTATATGCACACCAAGGCTAGTCTGGTCATACATGTTATTTGTTCAGCTGTAGAGTCTAGCATGAACATTGAGCCGTAAAAAACTTAACACAACCCAGCCAAACTGAGTCACTGCATCGTGGTCATTTGTTTTTTTAAATACCTTTTCCCAAAAACCCACCCCCGCATACATACATCCATGCCAGAGCTTGTAGACACACTAATTAAGAGACCACGGGTAACACACTCACACACACCCTTCTCAAGGCTCACCACACTGCGGGCCTCATCATCTGCCTGCTGACACACACACACATACACACGGCCCCTCCACCCAAACACTCAAACAAACACAGCACCCACCCTCATCACTTCCCCAAAAAGAGTGTCTGCCCACAAAGTCAAGTTCAAACACACTCGAAACCCTCTTTGATCAATAGACCGACCATAAACACTCACACACAACACACACACACACACACACACACACAGAGGCAGGCTGTGGTTTAGGGTCTGGGGTTTTTATTTTAAGTCCGTTGAACCCTTCAGGTTTTCAGTGATGTGAAGACACCCTTTACAGCCCCAAAAACATCCAATCCATACAATAATCTTAGTATTACAGTCTCTCTTTTTATAATAGGGTAAATCATTTGTTGTATTACATTAATGGGGATCATCATTTAAAATAATGAGTACAAAATCTAAATCTGTAATTGTATAAACTGAATGTCAATTGTCAATGATACAAAAAAACAATGTAAAACAAATGTTCATTGTTTTATATCTCACCTCAACATTAAAATTAACTTTGCATATATTTTCAATATTTTACCTTTAATGTATTTTCATGTACATTATTCTTTTCTATAATAAGGTAACAAATATGTATTTTATTACATTAATAAGCATCATCCTTGAGAATGACTAAATAAAACCATTCTCACGTAAACTGTTGCACTGAACTGAATGCAGCAATTAAAGTGTATTTACGAACAATTCTTCACAGATTGTTTTCATCTTTAGTTTCATGAATGACGCCCATTTTATTTAATACTTCAAATATAATTTCCTTTTATTTTGTGTAAAGCATGAATCCAAGGCATGTTTTAGAGAGTTTCACTGACAGTTATAGGTGTGACTTAACAATCCAAGACCACTGCAATTGTAAAAAGAAGTTTGTAAGTCACTCCACCTGCTACGCTCAGTATTTTGGAGTGCTAAATGATCTCCCTCCTTCAGAAATCCACTGTGATTTACTTACAGTAAATATGCAATTAGTGTAAATAGTTTGGACGATGCTCACATCCTCCAAACCCAGACACGATGACGAAGGAACGCCAGATGCTGCTGAAATGCATTCACAAAAGCTGTGGCTCTGCCCAAAAAAACCCCCACAGAAAGCGAGGTTGCAGTCACACCATGCGGGGTTTGTCCCAGCCTGATGCTGGGGGTGATTATGTGCAGGATTCCAGTCTGTTCGGGGCAGGAAAGGAGGGCAGGGGTTTGGTCTAATTAAACATTAGGCTGGTAAAGCCGTTAAGTCTTTATGTGGGTTCGGTTTTGGCGAGTTTTAGCGAGAGCCTGTGTATCCAGTGAGACTTGATTTAATTTTACGCCCCTCTGACACAACAGGGCATGTTTTTAAGACACGAGCACAGGGTGTGGGGTGACTGTTCTCTTAACACAGTCTTAACTGGGACACAATCTGGTTTGACCCTCACTGTGCATTAAATGTTTGGTTTATTTTCATTCCCCCGCCGCCTTCAGCCTGATATCGATCCGGTGGGTTGATAACTAGTCTTATTCATATGCAAAAACCTGGTTGATTTCAAATTCATGGTTTGAAACCTACAGTAGATCCACCCACTGAAGCAACTCACGATTAAAATCAAAGCACAGCTGATCGACGTCTAGAGAAGCACTGTGTGTTTAAGATGGGTGTGCAAATTAAACTGATAAGTACAGATCGTCTTTCACCTTAACCGACGGGTTTTTGATTGCACCCGTTGTTTCATGGGTTTGGCTGCTCTTCTGATTTAATATCTGTCGCCACCTTTTATAAACTCCGATAGCATCATAATTAATCATCAGGGTGTGATTATGGTGTTTGACGAATGATTCTTATTTATAAACCTGCTCTAATTGTTGCCACTTTCTTGTAAATTGCTTTAGTAAAAAGGTGCCTGCTAAAGAACAAAAAAAAATTGTTTACAAACATTTGTTCACACAATGGTCCCCCAAAATATGTCTTATACTAAAAAAATGAATGAATATCCATGCATTAGACCAAGCGTCTGTATCTGGTTAAACGCTGCAGGATCTTTTCTCTTCATTGGCATCACATTTCTTAATCTCGTTTTAAGTCCAAATGTGTTTGAAACTGATTTTTAGTGCAGTATGAAGTCAGTTCTGCTTATTTTGTTTACTTACAGAATGTGTTTTTCTCAGCACTCAGTATGGGTCAATGCATATAAGATAATATACAAAATAACGCAGCAAATTCACCTATATTTATGGAAAATTTAATTCCCACCAGTGATAATCTGATGATGGAGAATGAATAAATGTCTGGCATATCATAAATGTTTATTTATCTACCATTCGAAAGTTTGGGGTCAGTAAGATTTTTTTTTTTTAAGAAAACAATACTTTTTTACCAGGATGGTTGAAATTCTTTTCCCCCCCCCCCCCCAAAGCACGGTTAAAAAAGACATTAATAATGTTACAAAAGATCTGCTGTCCTTTTAAACTTTCTACTTATCAGAGAATCCTGTAAAATTAAATGTATCACCATTTCCACAGAAATATTGTGGCATCCCACAACTGTTTTCAACATTGATAATAATCCGAAATGTTTCTTGAGCAACAAATCAGCATATTAGAATGATTTCTGAAGATCATGTGACACTGAAGACTGGAGTAAAGATGCTGAAAATACAGCTGCGCATCACAGAAATAAATTACATTTTAACATATATTCACATAGAAAAATAGCTATTTTAAATTGTAATAATATTTCACAATATTACAATTTTTTGTGTATTTTTGATCAAATAAATGCAGCGTTGGTGAGCAGAAGAGACTTTCAGAAAATCACTAGTCCCAAACTTTTGAACAGTACTTTATATATAGAGTATATATACAATATAATGTATCTTAAAATAAATAAATATTTGTTTCCTTCTGTCAGGACATAGTAGAAGTATTGCTTTTACATATTTATTTTAATCTTTAATATATTTTTACATTTTTATGAAGTATTGGTCTGAGGACAGTAATGAATTGTTTTCATAATTTTGATGAAAAATAATCAAATGAAAATGTTAATTGTCAGTTATGGCTATTTAAAAAAATAATGGCAGGTAATTTTCTAACTCATATCTGAAGAATCAGGAAGTCTCCAAATACTGTATTTGTGTCTCATTTTTGTGTGCCGAGTTTCTGTCGGGTGCTCTCATTTCTTTTTAGGAACATCACTCCTTTTAAGTTATTCTGAGAATTGTCAAATTATTGTTTATGAGAATCTGTTAACGCAAAGCACAAAATAAATGTATGTTTTTGCCAATCATTCTTTTTTGTCATTGTCTGGCAACTAACTTAAAAAATGAAGCAAAAGATTGTTTCTGCTTTCACAATACAAAAGAGTAACGAAATTAGTAAATGTGTTTAACAAATAGACAAATGGGTCGCAGAAACAGGGCGACAGTTTGTGGAAATCTGGTCATTTTAACATATAAAGTTGATGACATGATCCTCTGGCTGCGAGTAGCAGAGACGTGGAGGTTTAAAGACTGTCTGCTGAAGGATCACACACACACACACGCAGAAAATGTGCCAATATGTGCTTAACAAGGTGTCCAGACAGAAACTGTAATAGAAAACAGCAATAAAATGTGACTGTCCGACTGAGTGCAACATTCAAACGAGCATCAGTCTCTCAGCAATGCTCATTAAAGGAGAAATTAACCAGAAGCAGAGTTCATTTAACATCTGTGACACATGCTGAACACGATGCTCACACAAAACCTCAACGTGTTTAAGGACTAGTGTTTTGGTTTATGAAATATTAGTAATATTAAAATTCAGAGAATAGAAAGAAAGAAAGAAAAATGGCTACTTATCAAGAACCATACTTTTCAGTATAATTTTTTTTTCTTGGATATTAATAAAGATCTTCATGTTTTATTGGTTCTTCAGATAAGTGTTTAGTTTATGAAATAGTAATATTACAAATCAATCAATATAGGCTTGTTATCCAGAACCATATTTTGTTGTATATGTTTTTTCTTGGGAGATCAATAAAGTTTTTGTTGTTTTATAGATTCTTCATATAAGTGTTTTGGTTTCTGGGTTTTGTAAATATAGTTTAACTTTCTCTAGTTCTTTAGAATAAAAAGTTAAACTGTTCTCATCAGACTCTAAAAATCCGTTTTTAACAGTGTGTGTTTATGAAAAGGTATTTTTCTGCATCTACATAATTGAATCTGTGACTTCAGCTACATGGGAAAGTGTGTATTGAGGAGCAGTGTGTCTGTCTGTCTCTCTCACCCTCCCTCTCCTGTACCTGACACCTTCTACGTCCTCCATGAACTTCTCTCTTCAGCCCATCTGCCCCCTTGCCACCTCTCCCACACTCTTCCAGCTCACCCACCTACTCAACGGGTGCTCACACACTCACCCAGAGCCCGACGCCGCCAGCGGCCGCAGCAGGGGGCCTGACACAGTACCGCTGACCACCAACAGGGGGCAACTTGTCACGCATGCAAACTTCCAGACACACAATACACATTTTTAAAGTATTAAGCAGAGTGATTCTCAACTATGTTCAGCATAGCATGCTACCATACTACTTTACTACGTCTGCATCATGCTTTATTTATAATATAAAATGTGCAGTATAAACAGATCACACTGTATCCCACAATGCAATGCACCTGACCTTCAATTTTCAGTGTAATGAATGAAACGTACAGATTTTTAACATCTTGCTTAAATTTGTGATTATTTCCAGATGTAATTAGAGAGCAATGAGTTAAAACTGATGATAACTAGACGCCACTCAAATTAAGCATGCAATATAAAGAGGTCATGTGACCTTTTGGAATCTTTATTTAGAAACGGACTGAGAACCGCTGACACACACACACACACACACACAAACACACACACAACACACACACACACAAACCAAAACAACACACACACAAACACACACACACACACACACAAACACACAAAAACACACAAACACACAGGAACCGATCGACCGATCGTCTGGCCGGCTTTCTGTCCCCACCTGCTGGCTAAAGAGCCAAACACACACTGAGTGAGGATTTGTGTGTTTGTAACACCTGCTAATCTTCAATTATGTTTCAGTGTTCAGCCGTTTAAACTCAACACTGTCTGTCAATCATCTCTCTGGAGCTGGAGTGCAACATACTGGTGTGTGCTGCTGTAGTGTGGTAGAAAAACTCGGCTGCATTTTTACCTTTACATTTTCAAGGAAATTGTGAGTGGTGTTTGCTTGTGCAAAACTTGCCAGCGTAATGTTAGAATATTGTGTGTGGTTTCCATGGCGTTGCTATGCAGTTGCTAAGGTGGTTTGAGTATTTTTTAAGCCCGTTCCAGTTTTTTTTTGGGTTTTTTTGTTCTAGGGAGTTTTGCAAGAGTGTTCTGGGTGGTTTCCAGGGTGTTGCTATGCAGTAGCTAAGGTGTTCTGAATGTTTTATCACATAGCTATGTGGTTTCTAGGGAGTTACTTGGGAGTTCTGGGTGTTGCTATGCAGTAGCTAAGGTGTTCAGAGTGTTTTATCACATAGCTATGTGGTTTCTAGGGAGTTACTAGGATGTTCTAGGTGGCTTCCAGAGTGTTGCTACGCAGTTGTTAAGGTGTTCAGAGTGGTTTTAGAATGTTGATATGTGGTTTCTAGGAAGTTGGCTGCAGGGCGTTGCTATCCGTTTCTAAGGTATCGAGGGTGTTAGTGTTGCTATGCTGTTTCTGGGTGGTTGCTAGGGTGTTTTGGATGCTTTCTTACTGTCTCATGTCAAGAGTTTCACCTCATGTTTCACCTGTTTTAAGTCTGGTAAAGTATCCGCACACCCCTCCTCACCAAGACACATGATTTAGGCCACTAGTAGGGAGCCTTTGAACTGTGTTTATGATCACTATCATATAATGGTTTTCAATTTACATAACAGTGACTGTAAAATATGAATTTTAGGTATGGGAAAATCATATCTTGTGTTTTGATATTTGGGATATAGTCATCAGGTTACTTTTGATTGGCCATTGGGCAAGTTTTGGTGATAGTTCATCTGGATGGCATTCAGATCTACAGACAAGCGAGGGATGCTGTCGTGAGCAGGTGTGGAGGAGGCTGAACGCAGGGCCTGATGTTGTTTATGGGAGGGGGACGTGGAGCAGAAGGAAGGGAGGTGGCTGTCCTGCATAATTCCACGTTTCAGTTTTTAAACGCAGGCCACAGCCTCACAGAAATATCATGACGCTGGCTCTGCCTCGCTAATTACTGCCTTGCATACCCTCCGCTGGCTCTGCTCGCTCGCTCTGGACAGAGCTGCAGTATTCACAGAGAAAAACAAATGCAAAACTGTCTTTACATCAACCCATTTGTGTTGTGTCTGGAAAGTGGGACCGTTTTAGGTGATACGCGGAAATGTGGAATAAAGGATGGGTCATTCATGTTATTTAAACTCTGTAACCTTCAAAAACCCACTTGTGATACAATTTAAATATAGTTCTATAACAGAACATAGCAGACTTCGGGTTTATTGATTATAATTTGGTTATTTAGATATCAAGAAAATAAACAGGATAGAAATAAAGAGCTAAAGTTATCTTACACAGGATTTCAGTTTTTCATTTGATATATTTTTAATTCTCATTTATTTCTCATTTTTTGTAAGATTGCTTTGTTTCTTGCTTCGTATGTATTTATAAGTGCTCTATATGTAACTTTGAATTTAAACATTTTATAAATAAGTAAATGATTATAAATAAATGATTTTAAAATGATTATAAAACTTTTTAAGCCATTCTCAATTATTTAGTGTAAGTTGAAGTACTAAAATAACTAAAACTATATATATATATAAAATACGTGTTTTTTTTTTTTAATCATTGAATTTTAATTGAATTTTTTTATATAATCAAACTTAATTCTGTTATTAACCAAGATGTAAAGTTTTACAAGAGATTTTATTAAATATGTACAGTATTGAAAGTTATATTAAGTGAAATTAAACACCATTTAAAACAGTATTCCTAAAAATATTACCATTTTGTTTGCAATATTTGAATAAATAAATAATGCTGAAAAACATCCACTGAAACGGTTAAATTGTTCCATGAAATTTAACCTTTTGATCACTGATAAAACAAGCTAATATGATTTTTATGTTTAAAAACATTCAGATTAGTATTTTATCCAAAATATTAAGACATTAGGGATGACCCAGATCACACATGTAGTGGTCGTATTGTGTGGGAATGTGTGTTTGTGTGTCACTGCTGAACGGGACACACACAAAGATTCATGAGAAATAAACAGTCAACAAATTGTGCCGCCCGAGCCCACTGCCCACACACAGGCTGGCACGACGCCCGCGTGACTCACCATCTAATGACAGACTATTACAATAAAGTGTGTTGAATCACCGAAACAAACCCAGTGTTCAGATGGCAGATATAAAGCAGTCAGGCTCCGAGCCACACCAGATCTGAGCTGCACCTCAGAGTGAAGGATGATAGTGTCATTTCATGTTTATAAATCACATATGGAATGTATGAGTACCTTAGTAAAATAAATATACTATGGTAACAGTACCATGGTACAGTGATGGTGTCAGATGCTAATACAATACAATGCAATTTATGTGATAAGATTGTCTATAGTGTTCAAAAAAGAAAAAAACACCTGTTTGCATCATATGATACTATATTGCAAAAGTACTTTTTTGTAAGAGACAGTTATTTTTTACTGCTATTAAATCATAAATTAATATGGAATATGGCATCTCCTTCAAACAGTGGTGTGCTGTTTTATTTATTCATATTTTTATTACTATTGTTTATTATTTTAGTTTTTTATTGTTTTATTGTTGTTTATTGCATTTTAAATGCTTTTAAACCAAAACCATTTAAAATTAAAAGTTGTTGTTTTTTGCTGAAATTAAATAAATTTGAAAGGAAATAGGAATTTAAAAAAAAATAACTTATTTTTACTTCAGCTGTTGCCAGGCAACATTCTCATTTTATTTAATTTAGCGAACTGTAAAATAAACTAAACTAAATAAAACAAAAAGTAATATACTTTAAAAAAATGCCAATTAAAACTGACCCAAAGACTCACAAGAAAATACAAACAGATTTTACTAAATTAAAAAATAAAATATAATTTAAAATATTAACTAATAGTATATCAGTGGCACTAAAATAACACTGGTTTAATGCAATGTTTATTTATTTTTATCAGAGGTTTTGGTTGTAATGGCAAATTATTAGGCTAAGTGTTTATATATATATATATAATTGTCATGCAGCAAATAGTAATTGAATGAAAAGAGGAAAACAGGTAAGAGTGAGTAACAACCAAACAACAAACTTAAACTTGCAAAACTGTCTGGATGCTGCTGATCTTTGGCATCATGGAGTCTCTCAGGAGGAAAAGGAGATTTTGAGGTGCTCTCACAGAGCGGGGGCCGGTGTGTGTGGAGGCCTGCGCTGGTGACAGGCTGTCCAGGCCGGGCGAGAGATGGAGTGATAGAGAGGATGGAGGAAGAGTCTGCAGTCTGCAGGAAGATGGATCACACCAGGAAGATTAATTAGTCTCTGACAGCGACAGCTAAAGTGTTATTGCCATCTGGAGAGTGTGGAACTTCAGGAGACTTCTGAGTGTCAGTGTGTGTGTGTGTGTGTGTGTAAGACTTGAGCTTGGCAGTGCTGTTATTGATGAAAACAGTTCTCGCCAAAATGGCCAAGCGACTGAAAGGTGTCGAAGAAGGACATCACATGCGATGACCTTCACAAACAGTGATAATTGTGTGTGTGTGCGTGTGAACATGTGTTTTTGGCATGTAGAGGGAGGCGACTTTTCACTTGTCTTTTTAAGAATACATAATAGTCAGGGAAGCGCCATATTTAATGTCTGACAGGAATGAAACGAGGCTGTGAGGGACTAAAGTACAGAGCGCTCAATTGTACTGTTCAGGGTTGCCAAGTAGGCGACCTGCTTTTAAACTGTTAGTTAAAGGTTTGGTATATTGCATAAATAGTTTTTGACTGAAATAAGCCCTACTTATATTGAGATATGTTATATTCTACCTATGATAAAACTACACTAGACTGGTAGGGAACCTTTGAGCTGTGTTTGTCATCACTACGATAGTGGTTTTCAGTTTGCATAACAACTGAAAAATATGTAATTTGGATATGGGAATATCATATTTTGAGTTTTGGTATTTGGTGGTAATTGGGTTACCACCAAGTGTTACAAACCACGTGTCTTTAACTGATCATGCACAAGAGGGCGATAGTGAACAGACAAAGATCCACAGAGAGCTGAATGCTGCAGAGGAGATTTATGACCACTAGGGGCATCAGAAAACAAGGAAAAATATTGAAAATTGTTGGCTACAGTGATACTTACTTTTGTATTTATGCCATCGAATATTGGCTAATAATAATAATAAATATATATATAGATATATATAGATATATATATATAGTTTTTCTCCTTAGAAACAGAGTACCTTGGTATCTAGGGATTTTTGTTTGACAATGACCTTTATAAATACTGTGGTATATTGTACAAAACATTAAAAATGCCATGGTAAAAAACATTTTAGTACTATGGTGTATATCAAATAACAGATAGTTTTTGTAAGTGAAAAGAGAAAACCATGATACACAAAAAAGTCATGTATCAGGGTACTTTGAACATTTGTTTAGGTAGATACTTAATTTCATCATTTATTTTATACTTATATTACTTAAATGTCAAAAAAATAAATAAAATCTATATGATTATAGAGTATACATTTTATTAATTTTTTATATTAACTACTTTCTAAGTATTAAGTATTTGTTATGATTTTTTACAAACAATATTTCAAAGCACCAATAAAATATCAAATAAAATAAAAATAGGACAATAACACACAAAAAACTGTTTTTGGTTAGTATAAGAGCCTTCACAGGTTATTTACATACATTTTATTTAGTTATTTATTAAATAGTTTGCAACATTTCCAAGCATCAATACAATAAAATAAAATAAAATAAAACAAAACATTTTTGACATACATCAAAAACTGCCATGGATTACAAATAAAATACAATATAATATAATAAAAAATAACAAGGAATGCACTTTAGTACTATAGTTATATCAACAAATGCCATGATATTACATTGTGTAAGGGAAAAAATATGAAATTTTTCAAGGTTAGATGCCTTGTGATAATAAAATGGTAATTCATGACATTTAAAATTAAAAAATGACAATGGCTTTCGTGATTTATAGTATATAAATGTATAAGACAAATACGTTTATTTTATATTATTTTTTATTTAGGCCTATAAGTACTGTGGCTGAATTTAATTAGCTGAATCGAAAATAAAATATTTTACAATGAGATAAGATACCGCAGAATAGAATAACCATTCAACAAGATATTCCTTATAAATAGTAATTCTCTTTGAACTCAAATTCCCACAATCCCCGGTTGCCTTGTGCGCGTGCCTGTCAGCAAACCGGACTAAACGTCACATTCCTGCATTCTCATCCCTGCGAGCGCGGATGTGTGTGTGTGTGTGTGTGTGGGTGAGAGAGAGAGAGAGAGAGAGAGAGGAGGAGAGAGAGAGAGAGAGGGACGAGGCGAATATCTCCTACCGGACACGTCTCTGTCCACGGGAAACACTCATGACCGGGCGGATATAACCCCGGAGGACACCCGGCGATCCCCGCAGGCCCGATCGCAGATCTCGGGTGAGTGTATGCGTGTGTTTGGCCGCAGATTGAATGTCTCGCCGGTTTGGGGTGTTTACTGTGGCGTATCCAGCGCAGCCTGTAGTAACAGCGCGCGACCGGATGGAACGTCTGCGATACATTGTAACACTTCACACGAGCTGAGATCCGCAACTTTGTATTTTGTTACTGATAGAATGTATCTGTTTGATCTGACCGCGGCGGCGCTTTGATCACAGAGAAATGACAGATGTCTGGCGTTCTGATTGAACCTGATGACAGCTCAGATTCTTCTGATCACTGTGTGTGTTTTGGTTTCATTGTTGCTGTTTTTAAAATCCCAAGCCATAATAGGGAACGAATTTAAAGCAATAAAGGCACAAATGTTATGATTTTTGGAGAATAAACTGTCAGATATGTTAGTGTTAGGTGATTAACTGATCTGGGATCTGTCGGTGTCTATGCAAATATCCTCATCTCGATCATGAGAGTTGTTGTACTCTTCTGATGATCGGTTCTGGACTGTATTACCGGTTTCATATCGTATCGATCTCCGTTGGTTGCATCAGACGCGGGCAGGGCCACAAACACGCACATATGCCTGCATGCAGTTAAACAGCCCTGATCTTCCCCTGCTGCTTCACCCTCCTCATCAGCAGTGACACGCAGCTGGGCTGCATTTACACTAGCGATATATAGGCCCTTTTTTTCAACTGATATACTGGTTATTTCTATTAAAGTTCACCCAAAATGAAAATATGCTGAAATTGTATTTACTTTCAGGCCACCTAAAATGTAGATGAGTTTGTTTCTTCATCAGATTTGGAGGAATGCAGCATTGCATCACTTGCTCACCAATAGATCCTCTGCAGTGAATGGGTGCCGTCAGAATGAGAGTGCAGACAGCTGATAAAAACATCACATTAATCCACAAGTAATCCACACCACTCCAGTCCATCAGTTAATGCCTTGTGACGTGAAAAACTGTGCGTTTGTAAGAAACAAATTCATCGAGGCATTTTTAACTTCAAACCATTGCTTCTGTTGCTTCCTCTATCCAGAATATTGTTTTCTTCGGTGTCATCGGGTCTGAATCAGGAGAGAAATCTGCACAGATCAAGCACTGTTTATGAGCTAATACAGACCAAACCAGTTCTAAACAAATATGTGGGTGGATTTTGATGTTTGAAGCAGATGGACTTTTTCACTGGAGGAAGCGTTATTATTATAGACTCATATTTTGGCCAGAAGCAACCGTTTAAAGTTGGTGTGGCTTACTTGTGGATTATTGTGATGTTTTTATCAGCTGTTGGGACTCTCATTCAGACGGCACCCATTCACTGCAGAGAATGCATCGGTGAGAGATGTAAGTGAATATTTCTGGTTGAACTATACTTTTAAGAGTGTCTGATTATATTCATTCACTCTCTCACCTTCAGCTGGCTGGTAATTTATGAGATCCTGGATTTGTCTGATTCCGCATATAAAACAGTAGTCATCAGAGTGTCTGGTCTATTCTGTTTGCCGTTACCAGCATTTAGGCCGCTAGTTTGGATATCAGGTAGGACATATTCAGCATAATTGTACTGAATACATGCTTTAAATAATCATATTAATCTCTTACTGTGTTATTAGTTCTATAGTCACATTTATGCTTGTTTTAGTAATGTAACTTAAGTCAGTTTAAATATAGAGGGAGAAACATTTTCAAGGGATTGGAGCTGTCTCACAAATCACTGTGAATTTCTCAGGATAGAATATATGGATGTACAGAGAGAGAGATGTCTACACATGTCTGTCTGAGAGCATCATATAGCAGAGCAGTTTCACTCTTCATTAGAACTGTACGGTTAATAATATAAACTCTAGATTAGTATAAGAATGTCCCTTGACTATATACACTTATCTGTGACACTTAAGTCTAACTCAGAGCAGTGGAGTCAGTGTGATTTAGATGTGTGTGATTTAGACACGATGAGAGACAGTGCTGGTGGAGGGTTGAATGCAACACTGTCAGATTAGCTCATGTCTCATTCACTGGTGAGAAAACATACAAAGTGCATAATATTTCAATAATAACGCCTTCCATTCTCACTCTGTCTGCAATAGCGTAATGGAATGTGCCAATGACATATGTCTGTGTGAACAGGGTGCGTGGAGGTATGCAAACACACATGTTCACAGGCAGGTAGGACAGCCTATCGTAGTCCTCGGACCGAGGGATATGATTGGACGAACATTTTACGGTCCTTCGCCTTCCACAGACAATATAAATACATATAAATACATTTAGACGACTTAACTTAGTGATTTGCCATTGGGATGTGAAGAGACTCTCAACCAGCATAACAAAAAAAATGTTTTGAAACAAATCACCTAACCTGCCTTTAAAATCTCTATACGAACAAGAAATTAACTTGTGAGAATTAATTAATTTGTCTCATAGTGTCACAGGAAGATTCAAGATTTTTATGTCATATACACTTAGTTATATACAGAATGCAACCTGCAATGAAATATAAATCTTGTCCGCTTCATAGACTCTACATAACATATATAAAAAGATAAACAAATATATAATGAAATGAAAAAATGAGCAAACCTGAAATAATGCAAAGACTGTTAACTATATACAATAGAACTATTTTAATAACTGGGTGGTATGCTGATTTTGCTAAATTGTGGTAAATGTTGTGGCTTTGTATAAAAATAATTTGGAGTTCAATTAGAGGTCAAGTTTTGCCTAGATTGTCAGACAGAGTATGGCTGTTTCACTGGCTCGTGTTTCATAGCTCAACATGCTCTGAAATGTAAATAAGTTCCCTGGATTGTTATTATATTACTTCATAAGTAACATTTATTTACATTTTAAAATAATATTCAAACATTCACAGACAGCTTCATGTTCTTCAATGTTTGGGTTTGCAATTGACTCTAAGAATGGTTGACTAATAGTAATAATATTAAGTTATGCTGAGGAATGATGTATGCTGTGAACACTAACATCATAATGCACATGTAATTTCATCTCTTGTTGAATAAAATCTATTCCTTGACAAGAGAGGCTTTGTTTGTCTCATAGAGCAGTGCTGATAGGGCTGTTTTAGCCTCCCTGCTGCCCTCATCATGAATTAAGATTCTGATTGGTGCAGTCTGACAGTGTCTGTTCTTCTCATTGGTGGTTTGTGGTGCTGTGTGAGTTGGAATGTGTGTGGAATGTGTTCACTTCCTGCTTCTTCGGCCAATCAGAGCTGCTGAATCTCATCGTATTCCATTGGGATTCAGATCAGATCATGAGTGTGTGAGAGAGGTAGAGACACATTTGTGTGTGTGTGTGTATGTTGTCTCTCCCTTTCCGGCTGTAATTGAGTTTTATTGGCCTGTAGTTTCATATCTTGCACGTTCAGCATATTCTCATATTACTGTGCTTGTTTACAGAAAGACCGTTTAAACAGCAGTTTTATACTGACTGTCTCTACAAATGCAAAGATTTTGCTAAATTAAATTTTTTAGCATTCTTAGTGTTAATGCTTATGCGTCCTGGATAACAGTGTGCTGCTGACCGCCGTAAGCTTGAGAAATGAATGCATTTGACGTTGCATTGTTGTGGGTGACGTCGTTCATTGTATGTTCTACAGTACGGAGAGCGCAGCATTATCCGTTTTAAAAAGCTTCTGTTCAGAGCTTCATTGGCGGTTGTCTGTCAACTGATCGTAGATGTTGTTTGGTGAGTTCTGTTTGGTTGTGCTTTAAATGTTTAGAGAATAAATGAGTTTAACCGATGCTTGAACTTCTGTCTGGTTTATGTTATTTGAAGATCTGTTTGGTTGTAGTTTAACTTGATTAGAAAATATTAAGATGTGTTCAACAGAAGTTTAACAGCTGTATTGGTACTATATTTTCGACTGATTATATCAGCTAATCAGGCAGTATTTGACCAATTTAAAGGGGTCATATGATGTGATTAAAATTTTTCCTTTCTCTTTGGAGTGTTACAAGCTCTTGGTGCATAAAGAAGATCTGTAAAGTTGCAAAGATTAAAGTCTCAAATCCAAAGAGATATTCTTTATAAAAGTTAAATGCCTAAAACGCCTCGTTTAAACACGCCCCCACATGTCAACATCACTGTGTGGGAAGATTTGCAGAACACTGCCCAAATGTTCACGCAACGAAAGAAGGCGTAATTTTTATTCTTGCTGTAGTATTGTTGTTGTCGCCGCTGCCATGTCGTGAAGGCGCTGTGTTTTTTTGTTGTGAAAGTGAAACTACTTTTTTGGCCTTTCAAAAGAGGACGATATCGTTTTGTCATGCCTGGAGCTGATCTGTGCTGCTCGCTGAGGAAATACATCAACTTCGCATTGTGGATCGCTGGATCGGCTTTTACTGTGGACGAAGCGGAGTCCAGCCCCGGGGTCGTCACATGTGGTTGCTGCAAGCCCGCCGGCCGCTCCATTCCAAGGACGCGGCCCTAAGCTACTAAAGCCGTCGTGTGTGACGCTGTGTGACGCATTTTATGGAAGACTGTTTCCTGCAGAGTAGCATACAATGGGTCTGGGCTCAAAGCTGTTCTATAAAGTGGGGCAGTGACCAAACTTTCAAGGATCAGATGGCGTTCCCTGACTGTAAGTACATTTTTTTATTAAAAAAAATTTGCCACTGATGATTAAAACGCGAGTAGCGCTTGTTGTTTGTCGTTTCTCCGATCACAAATGCAGACATGGTTTTATGTTTACGCGGCACGATGCAACGCAATGCGTAAAAACACAAGTCATTATAATCAGTAATTATGTCCCCACTGGTTGCAACAAGTGCCTCGTTTGTAATGGGTTTTATTGGTTTTGTCTCGTCATGCTGGGAGACGGTGTCACAGTATAGTAAGGGGCGTAACATTTCCGTCACACGCTTGAGGTATTCAGCCAATCACAATGCACTGGGATAGCTGGCCAATCAGCGTACACCTCGCTTTTCAGAACGATGAGCTTTGAAAGGCGGGGCATAGAGGAGCAACAATAATGTACATTATGTGCAAAATAATGTGTTTTTAACCTTAAACCGCATAAACACCAAATACACAATTTTTAGCAACGTCATATGATCCCTTTAAGATGAACCACATCAAGATTTGATATACAATGGTGTTCGCCATTTCAATAAAGCATCAGAAACCTGATCCCTAGATTTGAGCATAGATATTCAACAAAATCTGATCTGTGAATGAATCATAATTGGTTGTGAGTGAATCGCCCCTCATTCATTGAGCTGATGTTGTTCAATAGCTGTTGATTTCTTCTTGGGTTGTTTTGAGTTAAGCTGTGATCACGTGCTGAAGAATATGATTCTACACTGATTAGATCCTGTAGTTTGAGTGAAAGTTTGGTATTGTTCTAGTTGAGGTTCTGCTTTAGAACAGAACAATAGATGTATTGTTTCTTTTATTCTGGTGTTGCTGGACTTTAGTTGTACGCATACACCATCATTTCCAGCACTAAAGCCCTTTCCTGGAGTTTCAGAAAACTCTGTTCCTTAGGGATACATTGATTTTGAGAAGAAGAAGGTCTTTTGGTCTCTGTGGTTCATTCTATTAGATGTTTTGGACGATTCAGGCTTTATTTTGATAATCCTCCCCAGGGCTGCACGATTTTGGGAAAAAAATTGAATGGTGAATTAAAAATACTTTCCAGGTTTGCTGTGCTTGTCTGTAGGGCCGCACAATTTGGCCAACATTTTGTGATTTTTTTTTTATCAATATGCCTGACTTGTCTATAAAACATAATGTATTTGGTCTGACAAATTTTTAAGGACCCAGAATATCTTTTGCAATTTTTTAAATCACAAGCACATTTAAAAAAATCTTTTATAGAATTGTATGCATGTCTTTTTGTCTAAGTTGAATTTTATGAAATGTTTGTATTTATTATATTGTATTGTTGAATGTTTAATTTGCCATGTGAAGCTAATATGGCAATATATTTAAATACAAAATAAATCAATATGTCTAAAAAAGATGAATATCACAAAATAAGAAATCTAACTTTTGTAATATTTTTAATTATAAATGATAAATAGTATTTAAGAAAACTAATATAGTTATAATCACAAATAAAACATCATTAATTTAGTATTAAGAATACATAGTATTGATTTTATTTTATAGTACAATTGTAAAATTACAATACTAATATTTATGGCTGTATTAATTTCTTAATTTTCAGATGTTAAACCAGTGAGCTTTTATTTTGACAGAAAACACATGTGCAAATTCACGCTGAACATATATTTAAGTCATTAAACCACAGTCTTTGCAATTTGGTAATCACACTAAGCCATGATGCAATTTTGATTTTATTTGAATTAATTGTGCCACCCCTAAAAACAACTCACTCACATTGAACATGACGGGTCATATGGTTATGTAATCCAAGCAGGCGAACTTCAGGAACAGAAAATCAGGCCATTGATCAGACAAAATTGATCCAGATGTGTTTTGTGAGAATGTTGGATGAGAACAGTTGACTGGCATCCTGTTGTCAGCGTTGCACTGGTGCTGATGTGACTGAAAGGTGTCGTCTTGACAACCAGCTGACATCATCACGGCTGTCAATCAGAGCTCCAGCCTTTGTGATGTCAGGAGAACTCTCAAGACAAGCAGTTTAAAACATCTGTTAGAAATGCTGAGCAGCATGCTGTCAACGTAGATTTCTAATTCAACTGTTTAAAGTTGAAATCTCTTCAGCTTGCATTTATTTGTTAAAAAATACAGTAAAAACAAAAATATTGTGAAATCTGTTTTCTATGCGAGTATATTTTAAAATGTAATTTTAAATTACATTTACATTAATTACATTACTCCAGTCTTCAGAAATCATTCTAATATGCTGATTTACTGCTCAAGAAATATTTATTATTATTATCAATGTTGAAAACAGTTGTGCTGCCCAATATTTTTGTGGAAACTGTGATAGAATGTTTTAAGAATAGAAAGTTCAAAACAACAGCATTTATTTGAATTAGAATTTATTTGTAACATTATAAATATCTTTACTGTCAGTTATGGTCAATTGCAACCTTGATTAATAAAAATATTAATTTCTTTAAAAACAATTCTCAAAATAAAAAGAAATCTTACTGACTTTTGAACGATAGTTTCACTTTTGCCTAACAAGAAGCACAAAAGTTTTAAAAACTGTATCATTTATTGTGGATATTATTCATGATAAGTGTGGCTAATATCTCAGTCTGTGAAATCTGAATGCTGTTTTGTCATTCTGTTAAAAATGGTCAAGTCAGATCTAGAGAAACTCAGGCATTTCACACACATTCCTCAAGTGTTTGTGCTGGTGAGAGTTAAATGGTTTGCACACAGATTGTATTGACTCTGCTGATGTGATTGATCGTTGTTTCAGTTCAAGGGCTCCAGGTTTCATCATTGTCCCAGTAGATCCTATAGTCCATCGTAGTGAAGAAATATGATGATATTTAACGAACAACAGCACCTCGGGTGTCAGAATCTATGTGTTAGACATCGGCTGACCACAGGAAGATTATCAAACAAATGTTCTAGTGTGAAAAGTAGTTGTAATAACACTGGTAAGAGGTATCCTGTGATGTGCAATCTGAATTTTCAGCAAGTTGTATTTACTCCAGTCTTCAGATGTCACAGGATGAAGCCATTGAGAAAGGAAATCAATGTGTAGTGCACTAAAGGTTTGAAAAAGTTTTGCTCAGTTATTACTGTCGATAGGTAAAACGCTTGGGATAGTGTCTTTATATGCACCAGGGACAAAGGGTGTCAGGAGGACTGTGAACTTCGCACACAGTTCACAACATTTGCTACCTGACTGAATATATACCATATATTGGGACCTTATTAATCTAAGACCGACCGGCTTGGAGGTAGACTAAATCTAGAATGAGGGCGAGCAAGTCACAGTGACAATGTGAACAGCGGAGGCATAATGCCAACATGCTAGGGTGCAAGTTGATATTTTCGCAAAATCATTTGGGATCAGTCTGGATGAGTGGATATTATTGTTTCATTATGAGTCTATATATGTAAAACGAGTGAGCCTTTTCAGAGAAAAGATTTTGAATGCCAAAGCGTTGAAGAGGAGATCATGAAAATGTAATAACGCTCGTGAGGGATGCCGGAAGATGGAGTCGTACCGAGAATGTGTGTGATGATGGGGCGTGCTCTGAATGAGATCCTTAGGTTTCAAAACGAGTATTGTTGTGAAAGGAAGATTTCTAAACAAAGAGACTCGTGGAGTATCATCATTTACACACTCTATTGGACAGCTACAAAGACAAAAGACACAGAACACACAGACCACAACACACAACACGCATCACTATCAGCGCAAAGGGTCTCCCCAGTCTGTCAACTTCTTCATTATTTTGTTTCCTAAATTGCTTTGTGTGTTGTCTACAGGGTTAAACATATGCTGTTCTATTTATTGATCCATCCACCACTCGATCGCATGTCAGATCAGTATCTTTGGATAAATTTAAGATAGCTTTACTGACGATATAGACTAGTGACATTGGTAATGCAGAACGCAGCCTGGTGGGAAAATAAAGATATGGACTAGTAGCATTAACAAATAAGATAAACCCAATGTGAGCGATACATTTACACTTTAGTCATTTATGCGCAAGAAACGCTGTTATCGCCACAAACCGCGAACCACTTACAATAATCGAGGACAGATAGAAGCAGTCAAAACTAACAAAAGCGCAACAATATAGAGGGGCACAAAAGCGAAAATGAGTCTGCAAGGCTCTTTAAGCTTAACACCAAGTACACGTAGCAAGGGTCTAACTTATATACAGTGGTGGGAAAAAGTGTTGGCCCCCTTCCTGATCTCTTATTTTTTTTGCATGTTTGTCACACTTTAATGTTTCAGATCATCAAACAAATTTAAATATAACACAAAGATAATGCAAGTAAATACAAAATGCAGCTTTTTTTTTAAAATGTTGTTTGTTCTGAAATTAAGGGAAACAAAACAAAATCCAAAACTACATGGCCTTGTGTGAAGAAGTGTTTGCCCCTCTGTTAAAACTGTGGTTTATCACACCTTAGTTCAATTTCTCTAGCCACACCCAGTCCTGATTACTGCCACACATGTTCGCAATCAAGAAATCTCTTAAAGAGGACCTGCCTGACAAAGTGAAGTAGAACAAAAGATCCTCAAAAGCTAGACATCATCATGCCGAGATCCAAAGAAATTCAGAACCAAATGAGAAAGAAAGTAATTGAGATACATAAGTCTGGAAAAGGTTATAAAGCCATTACTAAAGCTTTGGGACTCCAGCGAACCAAAATGAGAACCATTATTCACAAATGGCAAAAACATAGAACAGAGGAGAACCTTCCCAGGAGTGGCCGGCGACCAAAATTACCCGACCAAGACAATTCAAACAAGAGCATAACGACGACTCATCCAAGAGGTCATAGAAGAACTCAGAACAACATCTAAAGAACTGCAGTCCTCACTTGCCTCAGTTAAGGTCAGTATTCATGACTACTCCATAAGAAAGAGACTGGGCAAAAATTGTTTGCATGGCAGAGTTCCAAGACGAAACCGCTGCTGAGCAAAAAGAACAAAAAGGCTCGTCTCAGTTTTGCCAGAAAAAATCTTGATGATCAAGCAAGGAGAAGGAGGATACCTTTGGGAATAATACTTGTATATTGGGATTGACGGGAACCCAAACGTTCACAAAAATTTTGGGAAAGGTGTGGTGTTAACCATTCGTCTGGCATACAGTAAAACACTGCTATTTCAGAAAAAGAACATCATAAAGACAGTAAAACCATGGTCGGTGGTAGGTGCTGCGTCTGGGGACTTGTCTTCTGCGCCTTCTAAAGGACTGGAAAGACCTGCGGTAGATCAATGGAACCATGAGTCTTTGTCTTACCAACAATCCTGAAGGAGAAGTCCGTCCATGGTTCGTGAACTCACAGCTCAAGCGAACTTGGGTTTGCATGCAGGACAATGATCAAAAAACCACCACCAGCAAGGCAACTCTTGAATGGAGAAAGATGTAAGAGAAACAAAATGAAGACTTGGAGTGGCATAGTCACAAAAAGTCTGACCTGAATCTATCTGAGATGCTGTGGCATGACCTTTAAAAAGGCGGTTCATGCCCGAAAACCCTCCAATGTGGCTGAATTTACAACAATTCTGCATAGATGAGAGGACCAAAATTCCTCCACAGCACTGTAACAGACTAATTGCAAGTTATCACAAACGCTTGATTGCAGCTGTTGCTGCTAATGGTGGCCCAACCAGTTATTAGGTTTGGGGGCAACACTTCTTCACACAGGGCCATGTAGTTTTGGTTTTTGTTTTCCCTTAATAATAAAAACCTTATTTTAAAAACTGCATGTTGTGTTCACTTTTGTTATCTTTTACTAATATTTAAATTTTTTGATGATCTGAAACATTAAAGTGTGTCAAACATGCAAAAAAATAAGAAAATCAGGAAGGGGGCCAACACTTTTTCCACACCACTGTGTGTATATATACTGCTCTAGTATACACACACACAAAGAAAACCAAGTAGATAGAATAGAAAAAATAGAAAAATAGAAAGCTAGTGTTTTTTTTTGTTGTTTTTTTTTAATAAAAAAATACAAAAAGAAGATAAATATAGATAAAGTAGAATAGAAAGTGTTAGAGAGCTGGGGAGTAGAGGTCAAAACACAGGGTGGAAAAAAACCAGAGATGTGCTTTAGTCGTTTCTTGAAGATGGTGAAGGACTCAGCTTTTCTATTATACACCACACACACACACCACATGCCCAGATATATTTTAGTTCTATTAATTAAGAATATTGAAAGATCTGCATGACTGTTTCCACAAAAATATGAAGCAGGACATTATATGAAAAATGTTAACATTGATAATAGTCAGAAATGTTTCTTGGCAGCAAATCAGCATATTAGAATGATTTCTGAAGATCATGTGACACTGAAGACTGGAGGAATGATGCTGAAAATTCAGCTTTGATCACAGAAATAAATTACTTTTAAAATATATTCAAATAAAAAATGCAGATATTGAAGTATATGCACAACCATAATATTCACAAATTAGCCTGTGCACTAAATGCATAATATTCTAATTAAATCATAGTTAGAAGTAAAAACAACAACATGAAATTAGAATTGAAGCAATTTCTTTTTCTCTCTCATTCTTTGTTGTCCTTCTTTGATTTCTCCTCCTCCTTCTCTCTGTCAGATTCTCTCTTTGTCTTTCCGGTGGTCTTTGTGAGCGTCTGCAGACAGACGGCTCTGCTGTGAGGTGATCAGAGAGCAGTGAGACAGACACCATCAGTCAGACAGACAGGGATTTTACTGCAGTGCTGGAGGAAGGAACTTTTTTGGTTGGAAATTAGACCCACATTAAACGGGTGTCGTCCGATGGGACCAACAGCCGGAATCTCTCTCTTCTCTCTCTCTCTCTATCCACAGCACAACCGTTATACTGTTGGTAATGTAGCGTGTGCTGTGTATGGAGTGTGTCATGTGTCTGTAGATAGAAGCTGTTCTGGTTGGAAGCTGTTATTATTATAATAATTTCAGATATGTTATTTTTAATCTCCATTCACACTGCCAGCAATGTGTTTAATTGCAGAAGTAATATGACTAAGGTTACTCTAGTGGTTGGCCACTAGTAATTCAATTCAGGTTTATTTGTACATGTGCTTTTAAACGAGTACAAATTCACTTCCAAAGCAACTGTAACCAGCACCAAATTAAAGTTCTATACACACAGAGGATTAAGGGGTAGGTATCAGTCGGTGAACTGTCAGTTAATGTACGATTATGGCAGAAGCATGTACGGAAAATAGACATTAAAGACGTAATCACAACAAGCCCCGAAGTTGAACATAGTTACACAGCAATTAATTGTAATGATGTGACGGTTCGAGCAAAAAAAACACATAAAAAACCGTACTAATTTGCCATCCTACAGTTCATGTTTATTTTTTAATTGTATATCCTTTTTCTGCCTCGGAAGCAACTTTTCTCGATAATGTAATTAAAGCGAGAAAATGGGTAACCACTAATTTATGCCTAATAGGATCGCAAGTTCAATTCAACGATTGTTCTGGCTTTCTAATAGGCCTAAATTTAAGATTTATATATTTGAATTGCATTTAAAATGTGTTGGATCGCAAAGTTTTAACATTAACTAATGAACTTAATGTGCTGTATATTTGTCAGCCATATAAAAATGAAATGGGAATAAATAAATAAAGTATGGCATAGATTATTATTCTCTTTACCTATATTTGATTTTGAAATCATAGTCAAATGATTATTTTGACATTTTCAAAATGCATTCATTCAGATTGCTTTGAATCAACACAAATTTGTTAATTGTCAAAACAATTTAATTTATTCAGTTAAAAAGTGTATATATATATATATATACACACAAAATACATTAAAACCTGGGATTGTTATTTATTTTAAAGACCATTCGTTTTTTTAGTACGATTTTTTTTTCCAAAACATTGGCATAACTAAATGTACTATTTTACAGGAACTAACAAAAATAGGCAGTGCATATGTCTGTCATAAAGGAATTAACATGAACAAAAGACAAAGAGAAATCACTCACTGCTCTTACCCAAATAACTTTTGTAGCTTAAATAAGAATCAGTGCAAATTGAATTCAAAGAGTAAATACTAAGAAGTGTTTTATTTTTCCTTTTTATTATTCAGTTCCCAAACTCATGTTAAAATGACATTTTTATGTAATGCTTGAGTAAAACACATACCGTTCACTTTCGGAAGTTGTTGTAGGGGTGCTTTCTTCTCACAAAGTGACCTCGTATGTAGGTTAATTAATGAATCAGAATCAGAATAAGCTTTATTCACCACTTAAGTGTGCGCAAAAACAAAAGAAATTTGTTATACACGATTTAGGCCTTACAGAGAGCTCTTGATACATACATATGCCCCATACATAGATACATAAGTACATACACAAAACCCATATTATATGACAAAAGATAGTTATAGAAGTTCACAGACTGACTCGTCGAAACAGATGAGGTAAAACTGTTTCAAGCGCATTGTGGCACTTTAAGAATATCATATCGCATATTGATTTTTCTCGTATCGCACAGACATAATATATATATAATATATATATTAAGCCCCACCCCCCCCCCCCCCAAGTTGAGAAAGGACAAAAAAAAATGTTTTACACCTAAATGCATTGGATCAGGTTAAACATCGCGTGTTTTCTTTAGGTTCATTTAGGAGTTTATCTGTTTCAGAATCTCCTGGTTTGTTTCTCAGTGTGTTCTAGAATCTCCATGTGTGTGTAAACAGCAGTTGTAGCGGTGAAGCGGTGCAGGATGTGCATTAGCTCCATTAGCAGGGAGCGTGTCGTAGCGCCCGAGGCTGTGACTGTCCTGTCAGAGACGTTTGCTCATTTAGACTTGACATGATGATATCCAGAGGAATGAAATTCTGCATGAAATGAGAAATGTTCATTGTCACGGGCACCATTATGTGAGCGGCTAATGGAAAAGCCCTAATGAGAGCTCAATTCATCTTATTTCTGGCTAAACAGATTTTTCTCCAAATGTGGTTATTATGTATAGGCTATTTTTCTGCCAGTTTAAACAAGGCTGCTCATTATATTAAAGACTTTGTCAACAACTATTTAGCGATTTATTTTGTTATTTCCAACATAATGTTTGAAATATTTTCTGATTTCCAACCTAATGAAATTTGCAGCTCATTCCTACTCGTGCATTTTTATAAATGAACCGAAAAGACATTTGTCCTGTAGCAATGCTCTTATAATGCACATCATACAGGAGGGTTTATAAGCTGAAATGTGAAGCTAAAATTTTATAAAGCATTTATGTCTTCAGTAATAATATTTACTGGTGGTGGTTGAGGAGAGACCCCCCCCCACACCCCCACACACACATGATTGTAAAGCACTTTGGGTGTACAACAGTACACAATAAAGCACTATATAAATGCATCATTCATTCATTCATCTTTTGCACTGTAAAGTGACAATTTTTTCCTAAATTGTTTGCACCATGTACAAGGATTTATGGATGCTTTTGCTTACCTGTCAGATTTATTTTAGGTTTTTGGTTATAATGTTATAGTTTTTGGTAATATTTTGAATAACATTTTTTGATATTTTCAGTTTTTAGTCATTTTGTTAGTGTTTTTTGTCATTTTATGAAGTTTTTTTAATGTCTATTTAGTTTATATTATTTTCATTTGTTGGTTTTAGAATGAGAAATGTTGTATTTCAGTTAATGTTTTTATTTCAATTAACTAAATTTAAATAAAACATTTTTATTATTATTGTTTTAGTTTTAGTTAACTGCATTAACCCTGGTACCCGTATGAGGATGATAGTAAAAAACAGGCTCCATCAGTCAGATAGATGTCCTTATTTTTCACAAATTAACAGTCTTCCTCTTCTGGGAAAATGGAGCAAAAATAGTGATGACTCATCCTGCACTATACAGATTTTTGTCCAATCAAATGCTCTCTAGAATGAGAATGTCATCCCCCCAAAATGATGACTAACAAATGGTTCATGGCTGTAATGTAAAAAAAACTATTGGCTATTTATGAAAGAGGGGAGAGCTATTTTGATGCTCCTTAACTTCCTGTTTCAATAGGAAATGTGTCAACACCAAAAATAAATCTGTGCTTGTCAAAGGATTTCATTAGATCTGCAAGACACACATATGAAAAAAAAAATTGCAATATTGTTTAAACTCTCAAATGTAATATCATTTAACAATATAATAAAGTATAGTATTTTGTGTGTGGTTAGTGTTGTCAGAGCGAAGAATGCAAAGCTTAAATGAAGTGTGGCATTGACAGATGATCATGCTGGAGTCAGTAGAGATCTCCAATCCTGACTCGACTCATTAAAGCTGTCCGGCTGAATCTACTGACACGATGAAAGTTCTCCCGTTTTACTCCTGATCATCTCATGTGGTGGATCTCGCTCTTCCTGTTTCCTCAGCTCGAGTGTGTGTTCTCTCTGTGTGTGTTGTGTGTGTGTGTGTGTGTGTGTGTGTGTATTGAGTCAGACTGTCTGAACAGCTGATATCACACACACACACACACACCCCTTTTGTTTACATTCTCTGAAGTGTCTGATGTGGAATATATCACTAAAACTAACATGTTCAAGTGAAAGAAAAAGTAACATGGAAGCATGAGAATTTGAATATGTAACATGAATATTTTATATATATATAAATCAAACAAAACTCGAGAAAGGACAGGAAGAAAAGAGAGAGAGAAATAGATTTTAGTCTTTTTTTTTATTGCTAAAATTATTTCTTATTTAAAATATAAACACACTACCAAATGTTTGGGGTCTCATTTTGTTAATTTTGTTGAAAGAAGTTTCTTCTGCTCACCAAGGCTGCAAATATTTATCAAAATTACAACAGTGATATTGTGAAATATTATAACAATTTAAAATGTGCATTTTCTATGTGAATATATGTTAAAATGTAATTTATTCCTCTGAGTCAAAGCTGTATTTTCAGTATCATTACTCCAGTCTTCAGTGTTGCGTGATCCTTCAGACATCATTCTAATATACTGATTTGCTGCCAAGAACATTTCTGATTATTATCAATGTGAAAACAGTTGTGCTGCTCTATTTGTGGGGGCAATTGAATACCACGGTGATATATTGAGGATTGTCAAAACGCTAATAAATGTCAAAATCTGCCCACTTATCATAAAATAAGGTCCCTGAGAGTATGTGACTGGAGTATGTAGGTCAGTTGGCTATCATTCTTAACCAGCGTGAGCTGTGCGGTGGAGCAGCATTGATAATAGATCAATAGGTGGACGATGCTAGAAACAGCGCAAATGTAAGCTCCCTTCTTAGTGTGCCCACAATATCTTTGTCTTAACGCAATTCAGAAGTCCGTGTCATAGCTGGTTACTGTTCTCTTCCACTGGTCTGGCTTTGTCAGTCTTTCTTTTACTCTATAGCTGTCTCTCACTGGATCTGTCAGATCTCTAGTTACTTTAATGCTGTGCTTGGGAGCAGGATGAATATGTACACAAAGGATCAATTCATAGATTACTGGTGGTGCAAAGAACAGTTACTAAACCAAGTAAATTATCTTAAATATGAGCAGATGTGTTTTTATAACATGGGAGCGACAGGGTCTTGCGGGTGTTTTATTTGGATGTGTGTGGTAAGATGGTGCTTGCTCCAGTAGGTAACTCCTCTTTGCTGGCCAAGATCAAGTATGATTGAAAAACAGATTACCAGATCTCCTTTCTTCCTTTATATCTCTCTCTCTCTCTCTGTGTCTGTCACCTGGTGTAAGCGGGGCATGTCGTCCCACCCAGAGCCGTCAATATGTAATGCAAACCCCAATGGAGGAATAAATATAAAAGCAGGAGTGTGAAGCTCTTGAGTAACTGTACTTTGATACTGTAATTAAGTATTATTTTTGGGAATTTATATTTTGACTGAATACTGCTAGAACTGAATACTTATGTAATTACTTTTTTGTAAAAAGTGTTATTTCTTACAGCTAGTTTGCTTAGGTTTTTTTTTTTTTTTACAAAAAAATACTTTTGACTTTTCTAAGAGTAAAGAGAGTAAGAAAAGAAACCGTTTGGAGGTGAAAGATGAGAGGAGAGACAGATGGACTGGTAAAGCAGAAGCAGACAGGACTTTATGAATTTGATTATATTTGTGGCTCTCTGTGGCTCTGCTGGTGAAGCAGATGAACTGCAGCGTGTCACAGTCAGAATGAGTCTCAGTCAGGGGTCGATGTGACTGATCTGCACTGACTGCAGCATGAGCTCCAGATCATCAGAGCTCACTGTCGTGCCTGTCATCAAGCAGCATGTTTATCTGCTGATCCTGAACACTAGTGAAGTTTGTCTTGTTTTTTTTTTTTGATAAAAAGTTTTGATTGCTTCAGAGGGATTTTCATAAAAAAAAATCAAATATTGTTAGATTTTAAAATGCTTAACATAACATTAATGTACATTTGGATGTCATGAAATAATTGTCATAAAAATCATTGTGACTAATCATAAAAATATATTATAAAATTTGTATTCTCCATTTGAAATGGCAATTCACATTATTTTTCACATTACTAACAAAAAAACTTTCCCCCCTTTTATTTGTGCATGAAAAAAGATCCCATCCTCACAGCCACTGGGCTGGTTGACCAATGGAGGTCATCCCCCCCCCCCCCCCCCCCCCCCCCGGTAGCGTCAGCGTCATCAGAGGCGGGAAGCACGCGCTCGCAGGAGATCGAGGAGCTGGAGCGCTCCATCGACAGCTACCTGCTGGAGTACAGGTGCCCAGGGGACTTCCTGATATTTTTTGCGACAAAAACGAAACCGAACAGGATGTGGACAAGACCCTGTCCCACACCTCACAGGTAAATCACACCCTGTCCCACACCTCACAGTTCAAACACACACTGTCCCACACCTCACAGGTAAATCACACCCTGTCCCACACCTCACAGTTCAAACACACCCTGTCCCACACCTCACAGGTAAATCACACCCTGTCCCACACCTCACAGGTAAATCACACCCCGTCCCACACCTCACAGTTCAAACACACCCCGTCCCACACCTCACAGTTCAAACACACCCCGTCCCGAACCTCACAGGTAAAACACACCCTGTCCCGAACCTCACAGGTAAAACACACCCTGTCCCGAACCTCACAGGTAAAACACACCCTGTCCCGAACCTCACAGGTAAAACACACCCTGTCCCGAACCTCACAGGTAAAACACACCCTGTCCCGAACCTCACAGGTAAAACACACCCTGTCCCGAACCTCACAGGTAAAACACACCCTGTCCCGAACCTCACAGGTAAAACACACCTCGACCCACACCTCACAGGTAAGACACACCCCGTCCCACACCTCACAGTTCAAACACACCCTGTCCCGAACCTCTCAGGTAAATCACACCCCGTCCCACACCTCACAGTTCAAACACACCCCGTCCCACACCTCACAGTTCAAACACACCCTGTCCCACACCTCACAGGTAAATCACACCCCGTCCCACACCTCACAGTTCAAACACACCCTGTCCCGAACCTCACAGGTAAAACACACCTCGACCCACACCTCACAGGTAAGACACACCCCATCCCACAACTCACAGCTCAAACACACCCCGTCCCACACCTCACAGCTCAAACACACCCCGTCCCACACCTCACAGCTCAAACACACCCCGTCCCACACCTCACAGCTCAAACACACCCCGTCCCACACCTCACAGCTCAAACACACCCCGTCCCACACCTCACAGCTCAAACACACCCCGTCCCACACCTCACAGCTCAAACACACCCCGTCCCACACCTCACAGCTCAAACACACCCCGTCCCACACCTCACAGCTCAAACACACCCCGTCCCACACCTCACAGCTCAAACACACCCCGTCCCACACCTCACAGCTCAAACACACCCCGTCCCACACCTCACAGCTCAAACACACCCCGTCCCACACCTCACAGCTCAAACACACCCCGTCCCACACCTCACAGCTCAAACACACCCCGTCCCACACCTCACAGCTCAAACACACCCCGTCCCACACCTCACAGGTAAAACACACCCCGTCCCACACCTCACAGTTCAAACACACCCTGTCCCGAACCTCTCAGGTAAATCACACCCCGTCCCACACCTCACAGGTAAGACACACCCCATCCCACAACTCACAGCTCAAACACACCCCGTCCCACACCTCACAGGTAAATCACACCCTGTCCCGAACCTCACAAGTAAAACACACCTCGACCCACACCTCATACCCCGTCCCAGTCCTCGCCGGTATAACCAGAGCTGGGTAGTAGCTGATTGCATGTAATCTGGTTTACGTAATCAGATTCCAAAAATGTACTTGTAAATAGATTAAATTACATTTTTAAATACTCTGAATCAGACTACAGTTACTCTTTTATTGATTATTTGATTACATATTATTCACACAATAGCAATAAATTATTCATAATTTATTGATTCTCCCTAAAATATCCTACCGCATTCAGAAAGTCTGTTAGTTTTGTGGACATTCACACAGAGATCAGTCACGAGTCAGGTGGTCACACGGACCGTGATCACTGAGATTTCAAAAAATCGTTTCAGGTTTAAGATGCGTTTCAACATGCATCCCCTTGATGAAACATAAGTAAAGGTATTTAATGTGTATTACTATGTTTTGTAAGGCTTTTGTCTTGAAACACATTAAATCACAAATTCACGTATGTGTTATTTCCATATAATACAGGGATTACCAAACTTTTTTTGTATGAACCTCTTTCACCTAATATATTTACTAGAAGTACTCCTGAGATTTTAAAATAAATATTTAATATCACATATCACGTTCTCTGATGTTGGTTAATGGTCACATGACATGCAGATAAACAAATAAAATATTTCATTTTGTTAGGAAGTGTTTCATTTTAAAATGATTTATTTATTTTTACATTTTTATGATTTAATTCACTATTAGCTTTTCATTAAACTCACGAACCCTAGTTTGGGAAACCTTGATGTAATGTTATTTAATGTTTAATGCACCTCATGTTGTCAATTACAATGAATGAAATATATTTTCTTACTCGTTGTATTTATACATCAATATGGTACAAGATTATCCTGTTTAAATCAATGTGATAAACAAGTTAGGTCAAAAGTAATCTGATTATATTACCTAAAATGTGTAATGTAATGGATTATTTTGGAATTTGGAATCAGTAACGGATTACAATCTGTAAGTAATCTACCCAGCTCTGGGTATAACGCACCCCGTCCCACACCTCACAGGAAAAACAGACCCTACATGCAGGCACCTCACACCCTGTACCGCACCTCAAAAACTGTGTTGAAGATGATGCACTATAATTCTGTTTTATTAAGTAATAATCAAAACAAATAAATCAAATTTGACACTAATGGTGTCTCTCTCTGTCTCTCAGTGGACAAAAGACTGCAGTGATAAGATTGACGGGAGCTGGTCATCCTCACGGGGCAGGGGCTCGTCCAAACCAGTGAGTTTTACATGTGTGTCTGATCCGTAACTCTTGTGTAACACCCTGTTCACACCCGACACAAGCGGCTCGTCGAAAGTCATTTGTCTTATTATAACTGATGAAGCTGTGAAAGCATCTGTTGCAGTCGCCTCTGGTGCAGAGACAGTGTTAGTTTTGAAGATTCAGAAACAGTGTTCAGAAACAGATGCGTTTGTCATCAGAAAACTTTATAGATGAGTATATTAATGGATGGACACAGAAACATCAAACTAGCACTGGGTCCCAGTTCACATACTGTCTGTCCTGAATAGTGTGCGAGATTGGGGTTAGAGCGTCCCAAATCATAGATGTAAATAGTACATCACAAGTGCCTGGATGGCGTGCTGTTTGTCAAAGTGGAGTTAGATGTTAATGTTCAAATGAAAACACAAGTGCACTGTGCTAGTTTGATTGCCTGTGCCATGTCATTCAGAAATGTGTCGGACTGCAATTTGTAACGCTGTGCAAGTGCATAAGGGGCACTATTGAGTAAAACATTTTGAAAAAATTGTTTCATTTGAAATGTTTTATTTATTATTTCGGTAATTTTGTATTTCAATTTTCAATTGCATTTCCCTTTCCAAAAGCTTTGTGCGCAAACGTTTGCAAGCGAGTTTCTCGAGAGCACAAAAATTTGGTGGGTATATGCAAAAGCAAATAAATTATAATTTTCTTCCCATGCCATATTTTTTCTCATTAGACTCTTTCTGGACAGTTTTCTTTTTTATCGCGAGTACTGTCGATAGTTTGATGAGAGTTTTGTTCAGCAAGAGCTGATCTGCTGCAATTCTTTCATTTTTTGTAACCGATTTCTGTGCACTTATGCACATTTTTTATACAGTGCTTTATTAGTGCTGTCAAAATTAACGCGTTAACGCAGGCGATTCATTTTTTCAGTTTAACGCATTAAAAATATTTAACGCTGTTAACGCAGGGGCGGGGCTACGGTTGGCAACCCCACTCACAACTGCTGTTTCGGTCTCTTTTTTCGTGACGAGAACCATAGATTATTTAAACGCAGAAAGTCTTTATGACCACATCAAACCGGAGATGTTTCAGACATGCGCTCCAACTTTACTTCAGCGCCAGGCGCGAGTCACATGAGTGCGGAGAACGGTACTGTGCTCGTAGCACGTGCTCTTCAATTGCATGCACAAAGGCGCCGGCGCGCGCTGTAGGATCATTTCATATCAAATTCTTGGAAAGACAAACGCGCAGGCAATGTCGCAGTTATGTCATGAAGTTACCAAAAAGTCAATTAAAGCTGCCTTAAAACTGTGCATGTATGTATTTGTTATATGAGTCACATTTAAGAACATCTGAAATGCAGTGGTTTTCCAAACTGTCCTGGAGCAGCCCTGCACTGTCTCCCTCACCTAACACACTAGATTCAACTCATTAGAGACTTTAAGAACTGAAGTGGGCCAGAATAGGTAGAGATGTGTGTCAGATCCGCATTCAGTCAAACATCGGCAGCTCTTAAAGGGACAGCAGACAAAATACCTAATAACCAGCTGCTGTGATATCTGTTAAAGGGTTAGTTCACCCAAAAATGCAAATTAGCCCACAATTACTCACCTCAAGTCGTCTAGTGTATATGACTGTCTGCAGAGTTTACGCTCAACCCTGAACAAAAAAATACCGACCTGTCTCCTGAAGGACCTTGATTAGCTTGATCGGGTGTGTTTTTTTTAGGGTTGGAGCTAAAGTCTGCAGGGACACCGGCCCTCCATGATCAACGTTCCCCACCCCTGCTTTACACAATACTATGGAAGCTTGTTTCGACCACAGGAAAAAAATTAAAAACAATAAAAATGAATAATTGTGAATTTTTATCTCACAATTCTAAAAAAAAATTCTAAAAATTAATATCTTGTTCTTATTCATGATGATTCATGTAGGGTTTCTGCAGTTCGTAGTCTTAAAAAAGTCCTAATTTGCACTTCCTTCAGCCCCCCCCAAAAAACAATTGAGTTAAACAAGATCAAATATCTGTCAACGGGGTATAAAAACTAGTTTTCCCCTCGAATTAAGTACACTCTTAAAAATAAAGGGCTTCACGATGCCATAGAATAACCTTTTTGTCTAAATGATTCCATAAAGAACCTTTAACATCTGAAGAACCTTTCTGTTTCACAAAAGCTTCTTTGTGGCGAAAGAAGGTTCTTCAGATTATAAAAAGGTAAGAAAGAGATGGTTCTTTAAAGAACCTTTGACGGAATGGTTCTTTGTGGAACCAAAAATGGTTCTTCTATGGCATCGCTTGAAGAACCTTTTGAAGCACCTTTATTTTTAAGAGTGTGTATATATTTTTTAACATATCCTGCAGATGTTGAACGAGGTTGGAAGGTATCCATGCAACCAGTGCAGAGAATCTGAATGAATCTTCTTGTCTCTCTCAGGATGATTGGGAGCACAGCAGCAATGGCAGCACCGGTTCTAGACCCAGTTCAGGTTCTCGACCCGGTTCTGGTTCTAGATCAGGCAGCAGAGGACGAAACAACCAGTTCAGAGCCCCAGCGAAGGTGAGATATAATATTTATACATTGATGTCATCAGGAACTTTTTTTTTTTAATGTTTTTAAACTTTCATGATGTGTGTGTTTTAGAATGGAAACAGAGACTGTTCTTTCGATGTCTTGGGGACGGACATTTGGGCTGCAAACCTGGACTGTCATGGGTGAGATTCACACACACACACACTAGAGGCTAGTTGTTCTTTTAATAGATTTGAGCCGTGTGTAAAAATATTACTGCAATTCAAAATAACTGTTTTCTATGTGAATATATTGTAAAATGTAATTTATTCCTGTGATCAAAGCTGAATATTAGGCTGCATTGATTTGATCACAAATACAGTAAAAACAGAAATATTGTGAACTATTATTACCATTTAAAAGAACTGTTTTCTATGTGAATATACTGTAAAAAATTAATTTATTTCTGTGATCAAAGCTGGATTTTCAGCATCATTCCTCCAGTCTTCAGAGTCACATGATCTTCAGAAATCATTCTAATATGCTGATTTGCTGCTCAAGAAACATTTCTGATTATTATCAATGTTGAAAACAGTTGTGCTGCTTCATATTTTTGCGGAAACCGTGATACGTTTTTTTTATTGCAGGATTCTCTGATGAATAGAAAGTTCAAAAGAACAGCATTCATTTGAAATATAAATCGTGCTGCATGGAATATAATGTCTTTTGCCGTCACTGTTGAGCAATTTAATGCATCCTTGACAAATAAAAGTATTAATTTCTTTAGGAAAAAAAAAAAATACAGACCCCAAACTTTTGAACATCAGTGTACATTACAGATTTCGTTAGCTGTTTTTTGTAAATTGTTCAGTTTAGTGTGCAGGTTGCAAATGCTTTAATTCAGAGTTATGCCCTATAATCCGTTCAGAGCTCCATATCGCCTTTCAGAATAAGCTCTGATGTTGTATTGATTTATTCAGTGGATTTTAGGAAGAAAAAGAAAAAGTGCATGCTTTAGCAGATTAGCAGTTTTACAGTCCTAAATGGATCAGGGAGAAATGGAAGCTTTGAATGAGCTTGTCACGATGCATGTAAAAAAAAAAAGGCTTAATTTTCTTTATTTTGGGGGTAAAATGTGACTTTAGGTCTTTAGTTGAAGTGTAAATGTACTGTAGTTAATGATTCCTATTGTCTGTGTCTTAATGCTGTGATTTGTGTGTGTTTGTGCTCACAGAGGCGCTACGTGGGACATTCAGCCGGAGAAACTGGATTTCTCTCAGTTTCACAGGAGGCCGTACAGAGGGACACCGAAACACCTCCCGCACATCGACCGAGAAGGGTGAGGCAGACGATAGCGTCAGATCAGACACACACAGATACAGTCTGAGTCACTTCACAGCAATGCACTGAATGCATTTATGCAAGTGTATGTATACGAATGTAAATCTGCATGTCAGGGAGTTTTCAGCATTCAGTGTTGTTGTGAGGTGAGCTGTGATGGGGTGTGGCGCTGTGCTCCCTGCTGCCCTCTACTGGGGGAATGAGAAATTACATTGAGAGAATTGAACTGTAAATCCTGCTGTATCATATTTGATACATATTTCTATGGCCTCTAAATGAACAACATCATCAAAACATTGCTGAAAAACAGCAAATCACCTTCAGCTCGTGCGTCACGTGTCTTTCAGCTGTCAAATTTTTACTGATTTTTATAAAGTAAATGAAAAAATAACTTTCATATGAAGTAATAATCAAGATGAACACTTATGGACTGATACATCATTTTTAGAAAAATTGTTCAAATATGATCATCAGCTTTTTGAGGAATGTTTATTTGTTCATCTCTCAATCTCAATGATTGGATTGCATTGCATTATATGATTTGATCATCAAACTAAGCATTTAAATCTAATTTTACTTGGACATATTATTGGAGATATAGAGTGAAGACTGACATTTATATCATTTTAAGGATCTGATGTATTATTATAAAGATCTCATTGATTTACATTAAAACCTATCAGAAATTAATCGTTTGGTATATAAGTGTCATAATCTCGGCACCAAATTGCCTATGTGTGCTCAGTTTGAGAATAAAACTGATCATTTTTTCCCTCCATATTCTCACTATATCATAATATATGAGCCATAAAAGTTTGATGTATGTAATATGCAACAACAACAAAAAAACACAAATGCAAACTATAAAATATATATTTTGTCTAAAGGTAAAAAAATATATATTTTTTTTTAGACTGTTATTTCACATGTCAGGCTTTACAGAATTATATTTTAGGGCTTGGTTTATTTATTTAGTTAGGATGGAAACTTAAAGGGGTCATATGATGCTTTTTTAAAGATCATTATTTTTTGTATTTTGTTTTTGTTTAAACAGAATATTGACATGCTTTACTGTTCAAAAAAAAACATTATTTTCAAATACTGTACATTAGGTAGGTCCTCTTGCACCGCCTCTCTCAAAAACGCTTCGTGTACTACAAAGCCCTCTTTCCGACAGCCCAGTCGGCTCTGATTGGCCAGCGACCAGTTCATTGTGATTGGACGAAAACCACAAGCATCTCAGAAATGTAACGCCCCTAACCTAATCACGAGCTAATCTTTCAAATAAAGAAAGGACCGAGCCGGAGAGGGGAACAGCAGTCACGGACAGACACAGGATGAAGCTGCTAGGGTGGGCAGTACACAAGCCACTGGTTAAAAAAAACAAAATGACAGCGGACTCCCTGTCGTGAAATCTTAGACTCCACGCTCTCTAGCTCTCTCTCTCCTATCATCTCCTCTCTCTCTCTAACACACAATGCGCGCTCACAATCACACACACACACACACACACCCCACACACACACATATGCGCAAAACTCCGCATTTGAACAGTCAATAGCAAATACTTGAACTAATAACAAAACAGTAGCTGATTCAGAAGCGCCAGATTGTCATAGCAAAGTCAGAATGACCTCCTCTCCTAGGTTCACGAAACAGTCGTCCATAAAATGCATTGCTGTTCTGTTGTAAGTAATCGTAAAGATTCCTAAATGCATCTACTTCCGGAAGGCCAAATAAAGTGCTTTTGCTTTCGCCTAGAAACACACAGCGTCTCCCTGACATGCTGCTTCAACACTAACTGCGGTTACTGAAGCCACGCATTCTTTCTTTGCATGCACATTTAGGCAGCATTATGTTAATATTTCCACATAGTGACGTAGATATGTGGGGGCATGTTAGAACGAGACGTTTAGGTAGGCGTGGCTGACTCTTAAACTTTATAAAGAATATATATTTGGATTTGAGACTTTAGACTTTGCAAATTTACAGATCTTATCTATGCACAATCAGCTTGTAACACTCCGAAGAGAAAGGAAAGCTTGAAATCGCATCATATGACCCCTTTAAAAGACCATCATTAACCATAAAAGCTAGTACTAATATATTTGTTGTTGCTTATATGTGTCAAAATGATTAGAATAAACAAGCCTACAGAGAGTTTGCCGGCGGGACGTTTTATGTCGTGTCTGTCTGTTCACAGGATGATAAAGGGCAAACTCGACGATGATGATGATGGGATCGACCTTGACAACATGGAGAAATTCCTGCCCAGCCTGCCGGTAAGAAACTAGATGCTGGAACGTGTTTTATTTGAACTGATCCAACACTGACATATAGTGGTGAAGTCATGACATGACAGTGTGTGTGATATTACTGGATTTTAACTCGTGCAGGATAACAATTTCTGCTCAGGAATGTGCTATTTACACTGAATGATATGAAATTTACACCGGCCTTCTGAGTTAGTGTATCTGTCTAATTAAGCGAAATTGGGTTTGTCTGCATTCCTCTTGTTCTGAGACACAGAATTAAGTGTTTTAATACAGTTCTTCCCGAACAGTATGTGAGATTATGAAGTTGTTACAGTAGCCTGTTATTCATTTGAAGGTGAATTTTGGTAATTAGTTTAGCTAGATACTAACATGCAAATTAGTAATTAAATTAGTCTGAATTTTAATGCACACATATTTGCGAACTGCTGTAGCAACCTCAGCTTCGCATTCATCAGCATTTAACTACAGAAGGAGTCAAGAGAGAATGACGATAAAAGGATATTTCCAAAAAAACGATGTGGTAGCACTGTTGACCAGAGCTATTATAGTCAACTAAAAACCATAAAAAAATTGTTGCTAGAAGTAAAATAAACTTGAGTTAAAATAAAATATTTTTAAAAACTTGCCATGGCAATATTTCTCATTTTCATTTGAGTTTAACTTAATGTGCTAAAATAATTTAAACTAAAACTGAAATAAAATGAATAAAAACTATATGGACCCATATTTAAAAAAAAGAAAAAACATAACAAACATGACAAAAACAAACAACAAAATTATGAAAAATGTAACTAAAATTAAACTCAAAAACAGAAAATATAAAAAACTAATTGAAAAGATTAATAAAACTACAATGAAATTAAAATAACAAAGCTGTTAGTAGTATTTCAGTATGTACGTGCTCATCTCATGCTGTTCAGTTAGTGGAGTGGCGCCATCTACTGGTTTCGTAATGTCATCACCAATAAACTGCCATATAGCATAGATTTATTTTTCTTTCTTTCTGGTGTGTCTGGCCGCTGGTGAGTTTTTCGATCCACCCAGACCCAGCAGGATGTTGTTAGCGTGGCAGTGGCGGGTCAGAAGGTCATCTGCGGGCAGCGTCTGGACGCGGTGCTGGCAGACAGGGTGGAGTGTGTGTGTGTGTGTGATGCCAGCCATTGTTCCTACTCAAGTGATCTGCTGTCTTTCCCTGGTTCTCTGTGAATTTATGTGTGTCTAGTTATTTAAACACGTTACAGGCAAACGTGCAGATTGTTGGATGTTAAAATGAACACTTTTTACAGTTTTTGGGTTAAGATCAATGGAAGAAAATTAAAGTTGAGTAGACGTCTATAGAGGTACATGGGAAACCATAGGAAATATTATTTTTGTGTTTCTGTTTTCTCCAAAAGCAAAAGAAAACTTTTGACTTTTAAAACGAAGGGGAAAAAACTATATTAAAGTATAGAGTTAGAAAAGTCTCTTCTGCTCATCGAGGCTGCATTTATTTGATCACAAATACAGTAAAAACAGTAATATTGTGAAATATTATTACCATTTTAAATAACTTTTTTCAATTTGAATACATGTAAAAATGTAATTTATTCTTGTGATGCGCAGCTGTATTTTCAGCATCATTACTCCAGTCTTCAGTGTCACATGATCTTCAGAAATCAGTATAATATGCTGATTTGCTGCTCGAGAAACATTTCTGATTATTATCAATGTTGAAAACAGTGCCTGCGAATATTTTTGTGGAAACTGTGATGCATTTCATTTTTCAGGATTCCTTGATGAATCAAACGTTCAAAAGAACAGCATTTCTGTCAAATACTGTAGAAATTTACTGTAACATTATAATTGTCTTTAATGTCGCTTTTAATCAATTTAATGTAGCCTTACTGTATGAAAATATAAATTTCTTTAAAAGAAATCTTACATGTACATTACATTACAGTAAAAATAAAACTAGGTTTATGATGATATTATGTCGAATCATCATCACAGACTGTGAAAAGGGTCCAGACAACTAAGACGTCAGCCAATCACAACAGAGCTCATTTGCATACATGACTGACAGGTGTTTATAATGAGTTTGAGTTGAAGAATCTTCTCCTGTCAGAGTCATGTGAAATAATTGTTGGCATGAATAATTTATTTTAGTTACACACACACACAGGTTTGTTTTTGTGAAAAGTGGGGACTCTCCATAGGCGTAATGGTTGTTATACTGTACAGACCGTATATTCTATCACCCTACACCAACACTACACCTAAACCTACCCCTCAAGGAGACTTTGTGCTATTTCAGATTTTCAATACACTCCATTCTGTGTGATTTATAAGCGTTTTGAAAAGTGGGGACATGGGGTAATGTCCTGAAAAGTCACCTTCTCCTTGTAATACCTGTCATAACTTTGTCATTATACAAATGTATGTCCTCATTTGTCACAAAAACGCTTGCACACAGACACACACACAACACACACACATACACACATAATCAGTCTCCATCTCTAATCCATGACCTCACTGACCTCGTGTGTGTAGTGGTGTAGGGCTGTGTGTGTCAGGTGAGTGATTTTTAAAGCTCTATTGTTTGTCACCTGATCCACAATATCCTGCCAGATTCACATGCCCTGTGACACACACACACTCTTCATCTGAGTGTTTGGCTGGTGTGTTTATATTGTGTGCTGTTGTTCTGTTTGTTTGTTGTGTGTGTGTGTGTGTGTGTGTGTGTGTCATTGTGAGCGGATGGTTCTGTGCACTGTAAACTTTTATTGTCTTTAATACAGAGCAGAAGGAAGTGATACACCATGTATGTATGTGTGTGTGTGTTTTATCACGTTCACTCTTCCCATCATTCCTACAAAATAGGCTTCATTTCCAATAAGGTCAGAGACAGTCTGTCTGTTTCCGTCTTGATGGAGGTGTGTGTTTATTTACTTAACTGACTTTGACCCTGAAGTTAAATCGGTAACTCTTTACAATAAGATCTCATTTGTTAGCATTAGTTATTGCATTAGTTTACATGAACTAACAATAAGCAATATATATTTTAACAGCATTTGTTAATGTTAACTTTGCAATTTTTGTCAACACATCAACTGTGTTTAGCATTTTGGGTTAAAAAGTCATTAGCAAATGTTGAAATTAACATTAAGCTTATTTAATGCTGTAGAAGTATTGTTCATTGTTAGTTCATCTTAACTAATGTACGTAGTTAATGTTGACTAATGAGAATGTTACTGGTAAATCTGACTAAATCTTGCTTTTGAGGATAAAACCTGCAAAGATTCATAAGTAAATATTTTTTTAGGATTTGTTTTAGTCTATAGTCATTGTATTTTATATGAAAATAGCAGAAATCAATAGCACAGCCTCATTTAAGCAGATTAAATGTATGTTTTCTCTCACAATGTATGTGTTGTCATTTCTGTCTGTATTTTAGGAGAAAACATTGATTTCTTGTTTTTTGCTTCATAAGGTCTTTTTACGCTTTACTTAAATCCTTTATATATAATGCATTATAAAAGTAGTTTTAATGCATTATTTGTGCCTTGTAATGCACATTATGATGCATTGTATGATCTCATGAATCTATTCATTATACTTTATTATCTATTCATTGTTACACCTTTAGAAAATATAATGCATTAAAACACATGACAAACAAAGCTGTATATTAGTAAAATTGCATTTTAACTTTGCATTTTAACTAACAATTATTTACGAAACAATATTATGCATCACGATGTTCATTATGAATAACTTTATAATGCATTATACATAAAGGCTTTTAGTAAAGCGTTACCAGCTTTGAGAATTGAAGCTAAAATGATTCATAAAAACAGTAAATATTATTCTCTTTTAGAATTTATTTCACAGTCATTATAATTTATATAAAGATAACAGAAATCAATAGCATGACCTCATTTAAATTGATCAAAAGTGTGTATGTGTGTCTGTGTTTTGGGTGAAAACACTGAATTCATGTTTTTGCGTCATATGTTTTGACTCGTATGTGTCTGCATATTGTGTGTGTGTGTGTGTGTGAGAGAGAGAGTGAGAGTGAGATCAGTGGTCTGTCTGCGATGGGTCAGATACTGTAGACGTGTCTAGTTCCTGCAGAACAAAAGGCCTCCAGCGGGCCAGACACTGAGCGCTCGCTCCCCTGAGCTACGTGCGGCCCGTCAGGAGCAGAGAGAGAGTGAAAGAGACCCCGGCAGATCTGACACAGAACAATGAGGAGGTCAGACACCCCTCCCTTTCCTGTGATTGTCAACCACACACAGCTCCTACCTGCTCGCTCGCGCTCTCTTTGTCGTAATGCTGGAATGAGGAGGTCAATGAGGAAATCTTGGATGCGGAATCATCTGTTGGGAGTTGTGGAATTTGTGGGCGGATGCTTGTTGGCCGATTCGAACGACTGTATGACGTGTCGTGTTCCAAAACCCGGCGCTTTAGAGATAAAATGCAACTATTTTAAAGAGTTTATGTGTGAGAGAGAGAGAGATTTACGGTGTCTTATTAGTGCATCACTAGTACTGTTACTCATAGTGAGAGTGTTTGAGTTCAGAATTTGTGCTTCAGTCGTGTCATGTTGCTAATTTACTAAACATCTGCACTGTAGCAAATGCACACCAACTCCCTGGTGACTACATAGCAGCTCCCGAATGATAACCAGGACAGCCTAGTAAACACATAGCAACTCCCTGGTAACAACCAGAACAGCCTAGTAATAGCATAACAAATCGCTGGTGACAAACCAGAACAGCCTAGCAACTGCTTAGCAGCTCCCTGGTGACAGCCAGGCCTAGCACCCACTTAGCAATTCCTTGGCAACCAAACAGAACAGCCTAGCAACCACATAGCAACTCCCTGGTGATAAACCAGAACAGCCTAGCAACTGCATAGCAACTCCCTGGTGACCAACTAAAACAGCTTAGCAATCACATAGCAACTCCCTGGTAACAAACCAGAACAGCCTAGCAACTGCTTAGCAACTCCCTTGTGACAGCCAGGCCTAGGAACCACATAGCAATTCCGTGGCGACCAAACAGAACTCTATTAAAACATCATAGCAACTCCCTGGTAACAACCAGAACAGCCTGTCAACTGCATAGCAACTCCCTGGTGACAAACCAGAACAGCCTAGCAACTGCATAGCAACTCCCTGGTTTCCAACTCTAAAACTAGATTGGACACAATAGCAACTCCCTGGTGACAAACCCAAACAGCCTAGCAACTCCCTGGTGACAGCCAGGCCTAGCACCCGCTTAGCAATTCCGTGGTGACCAAACAGAACAGACTAGCAACCATATAGCAACTCCCTGGCAAACACAGAAACAACGCAAAGCAAACTGACCATAGCAACCCCTCATGGGACACCAGAACAACCTAGCAACTGCTTAGCAACCTTCATGGTGACCAACTAAAACAGCTTAGTAACCACATAGCAACTGCTTGGTGACAAACCAGATAGCCTAGCAACCACATAGCAACTCTCCGCCTAGCAATGCTCTGGAACCACCTAGGATACACTAGCAACTGAATAGCAACCAGTTAAAAAACAGTATTCTAAGTCAGAACACCTTAGCAACTGCACAGCAATGCCCTAGCAAACACTTACAGCATGGTGGTAAATGCATAGCAATGTGTTAGTAATATATGTCGATTTGTTGAATTATGATGATTATGAATCTAAAAATGCAGTGATGTTTTTGTTTCCCAGTTGAGGAGCGTGTGTCTGAGTGCTGTGGTTGTGTGTGAGATCATGCACTGGATCTTTACCTAATTGGGCCTGAGAGAGCCATGATGATGTCTGTCCCATCATAAACGCTCAGAGACTCGAACCTTTGTTACCCGGCAACCAGACCAACACACGCGCTGTAGTCCAAAAGAACGTAAAGCTCACGCTGCTGTAAACACACTAAACGGGTCACTGTCTGAACTGACTTTATGCACACTCGAAGAGATTGTGTGCTACACTTCGTTTGAGGAGTTAAAGAATCTTGATTGATTGATTTTTCTCCAGGTATCCAAAATCTGGAAATATCAGGGAATTTTAAAACTCTGCCTGTAAAAGTCATGGAAATGAAAAATGTCCATAGTAATTAAAGATTTTTTTCCTAGTCATACTCATTGCAAAGTTTATGACTAGAAATTGCAGTTTGGGTTGCAACTATAATGATTCTTAAAGAGTTATCCAGTAAACGTGATTTAGTCAGTATTTATAGACCTGTAATATATAGTATTTATATTATATTTTAATGGGCTCTTTATGTCATTTTTCATTTAATTTAGTTTAAGTTTAGGCCATGTAGGATTTGACATTTTATTGGTTTTGTTTCAATATTTATTCTATTGCATGTATTCTATTATTCAATTGGGTCTCTTCTAGTTATATATATATATGGATGTAGGTGTGTGTATATATATGTAGTATATATATATATTATATATTCGTTAATTTTATTCGCTTGTAAGTTAGTATTTTATTTGACTTTCATCTATATTTCAATTAACAGAAATAATTTCTCAGTTAGTTTTGGTCATTTTTGTACTTCAACTTGAAATTAAAAAGCTTAAATGAAAATATATTTCATTATATATTGCTATATATAGAAATATTGCTTTGGTAGCTAACTGAAATATGCTAAGATTAGGATATACGTATATTATTTGAATTGTCAAAGAAAATGAGAAATGTTGATTTTAACTTAGTACTTTTTAAATTTTTTTATCTAATACTTATATTTGATTTGAAATCAGCTATATTGCAGTAAACAAAAATGGTATCATATAGTTTTAGTTAACCAATGATTATGAGCGGCTGAAAAAAGTCATGGCGATTCATTGGTCTAAAGGTGTAGGAACCCTGATTCTCAGTCGAAATCTTTCCCTTGTGTGTGTGTGTTAAGTTAATATGGTTCGATTGGAAGGTGTCCAGTCTCTCTCTCTCTCTCTCTCTCGCTCTCCGCTCTCAGGGTCGCATGCCAAGTGTTGGGCTCTTTGACTGATGGTTCATTGTCTTCCTCATTCCATCCGCTAGCGGCGCAGGAATTCCGGTCACTTTCATCTTAGAAATTCTGACACTCATCACCGGAATGTATGACAACAGACTAGAAAAGGGTCACGTTAATACCAGAGGTGACGGCTTCAGTAATCCTGCAATAGTCGTGCTAACAAAGAGCTTTCTCTGTCCGGTTGGACGCTAAGGTTAGAATCACAGATTTCACACGGGACGCTCTGGCTTTGTTCGGACAGCCTGCAAATATCAGATTTTTTTTTGGTGTATTAGATTGATCCGTTGACTTGAGTTATTGTCTGAATAGCAAAAAAAAGCAGACATTTTAAGGTTCTGTTGTACTAAATCAGATTTGTGTGCATTGTGAACAAACCCTCAGTAACGTCTGCAGAGATTGGATCAAACGACCAGCCAATCAAAGCACGAGAAATCAGCTAGATGCTTTATACTGTATATATATGTATGTGTAAATATATGTAAATATTAATTATTGATATATTATTTATTTATATAATATATTTAATTCTACGTGGGTTTAAGTAAAACCACTTTCCTAGGAATTATTTGAAATCAGCCGTTTGAATTATTTCCAGATGTTTTGAGCATTACACGCACCGTTTTAAATTTCACATGAAATTTCCGGGTTTTAAAGCTGATGCAGTGTCATACTGAAGATCTGTAGAGTCTCTCTGGCTAATCTTTCTGAAATTAGTTCTGCTCGGACTGTTTAAATCAGTGGATGTAATATTCTCTGTGTCACGGTTCGTCAGTGTCCTGTGATGGGAAACGTCCTCGCTCACTTCAGGTTAATGCATGCTTTCATAATCCACAGTGTTTGAAACCCCATAACCCTCTAATATCATCTTGTGCAGGGAAGGTTTCGTGTCATTTCATTGGCACAAGTGAATGTTGAGCTCAGGTTGTGTGAGTCGTTTGTGGGTAGATCTCGTTAGCGGTGATGGTCGTGATGATTTTAGGACCGATGTCAAACGTAATCCTACCCACCTTGTCAAATCTGAACTCTCTTGGACCCCTAAATGATTCCATTGGCAAGAAAGTCTTTCTGTGTATCATATTTGGTGGCTAATTAGAAATAATAAATATTGCTTGTCGAAAAGTAAGTAAAACACATGCATCATGTAATGTCTTTTGAATTTTCTCACATCACATTTTAAAACTGAAGCTGCCATTGGGCAAAATAAACATGTCTTTCTGGTTTTGGTTCAGTTAGAACATAGCCATTGGCCCTCTCTCTCTCTCTCTCCTCTCTCCTCTATTATTACATATATATTAATAGAGTATATGATATATTAATATATATTACAGGTGGCATCCAATAAATTAGTAATGTCGTTGGAAAAGTTCATTAATTCAGTAATTCAATCAAATTGTAAAATCGTCGTCTTGAATTAATTCAATGCACACAGATGAAGTAGTTTAAGTCTTTGGTTCCTTGAATTGTGATGATTTTGGCTCACATTTAACAAAAACCCACCACTTCACTATCTCAACAAATTAGAATACATCATAAGACCAATAAAAAAAACATTTTAGTGAACTTGTTGGCCTTATGGAAAGTATGTTAATTTACTGTTCATGTACTCAGTACTTGGTAGGGGCTACTTTTGCTTTAATTACTGCTTCAATTCAGAGTGGCATGGAGGTGATCAGTTTGTGAAACTGCTGAGGTGGTATGGAAGCCCAGGTTTCTTTGAAAGTGGCCTTCAGCACATCTGCATTTTTTGGTCTCTTGTTTCTCATTTCCGTCTTGACAATACCCCATAGATTCTCTATGGGGTTGAAGTCTGGTGAGTTTGCTGGCCAGTCAAGCCCACCAACACCATGGTCATTTAACCAAACACTGCTTTTGGCAGTGTGGGCAGGTGCCAAATCCTGATGGAAAATGAAATCAAGCATCTTCAAAAAGCTGGTCAGCAGAAGGAGGCATTAAGTGCTCCAAAATTTATTGGTAAACTGGTTCAGTGACGTTGGTTTTAAAAAAAACAATGGACCAACACCAGCAGATAACATTGCACCCCAAATCATCACAGACTGTGGAACTTAACACTGGACTTCAAGCAACTTGGGCTATGTGAGCTTCTCCACCCTTCCTCCAGAATCTAGGACCTTGGTCTCCAAATGAAATACAAAACTTGCTCTCATCTGAAAAGAGGCCTTTGGACCAATGAGCAACAGTCCAGTTCTTTTTCTCAGTAGCCCAGGTAAGATGCTTCTGACGTTGTCTGTGGTTCAGGAGTGGCTAATCAAGAGGAATACGACAACTGTAGCCATATTTCTTGACACGTCTGTGTGTGGTGGCTTTTTGATGCCTTGACCCCAGCCTCAGTTTATTCCTTGTGAAGTTCACTCAAATTTTGAATCGATTTTGCTTGACAATCCTCATAAGGTTGCGGTTCTCTCGGTTGGTTGTGTATATTTTTCTTCCACACTTTTTCCTTCCTCTCAGCTTTCTGTTAACATGCTTGGATGCAGCACTTTGTGAACAGCCAGCTTCTTTGGCAATGTATGTTTGTGGCTTACCCTCCTTGTGACGGGTGTTAATGATTGTCCTCTGGACAACTGTCAGATCAGCAGTCTTCCCCATGATTGTGTAAGCTAGTGAACCAAACTGAGAGACCATTTTGAAGGCTCAGGAAATATTTGCAGGTGTTTTGAGTTGATTAGCTGATTGGCATGTGGCCATATTCTAATTTGTTGAGATAGTGAACTGCTGGGTTTTTGTAAATTGAGCCAAAATCATCACAATTAAAATAACTAAAGACTTAACTACTTCAGTCTGTGTGCATTGAATTTATTTAATCCACGAGTTTCACAATTTGAGTTGAATACTGAAATAAATGAACTTTTCCACGACATCTTAATTTATTGAGATGCACCTGTATATGTGTGTGGGTGGTGTGTGTGTGTATACTAATAATATATATATATATATTAGAGTGTGATATATAATTGTTATAATTATTCTTATAATTGTCTTAATTCATTTTAAAATGATTTAACTTTGAATTATTCATATACTGCTAGTATAGGAAGTATTATATTATAGATGTGTATATATAATATTTGTATATTAATAAAAATATAATTATATATATAGTTTTTAAATAATTACTGTATATTTAAAGAAAATATATAAGTTATGAAATTCTTAAAGTATACAATATGTTTTCAAATGATGTATAGAAACTGGTAGTAAGTAGTCATTAATACCATTAATAAATAATAATCGTTATTTCTTTAAAAGGCTTATAAATATTTTAGGATGTTTTATCCTGAATATTAGTCATATTAACATTATATAACTATAGTTAAAAAGGGACAAATTAAATTGTGTTATGAGGTATGGTAATTCTATTCTATTCTATTCAACACAAAAGAAAGCTGCTATTCTATAGTCAATGTTGTATCCTGGACGTGGGTTTTTATATGATAGAGTGAGAGACAGACATTTGCTTGACATCGTAACCTACTTCTCACTGTTAGATCATCATTACCTCATCACTGGATCTCTGTGCAGACCAATCAGGTCAGAGTGGGAGGAGTCGTCATTCCCCACTCTGTACACATGTATTCCGATTTGACCTTTGACCTCTGGAATGTGGCGGTATGCATAAGTTTCCTGCAGCGGGTGACTCCCCTGCCTTCACGCCCTCCGCAGTCACGCATACACACTGACCAACAATCATACAGCCAGGGGTCAAAGGTCACGCTCAGCAGGGACGTGCCGAACGGTGTGTGTATCTGTGTGTCACCGGCTTTGATCCATCTGCCGTCGCGCACAGGGCATACACACTCATTCACATTGTTTCACATTTTATAAAACAATCAGCCCTTATTTAAAATAAACCGAAGGTCTCCTCCCTGCAGATTATTGATCACATTCCTTATGTTTTTTAAAATACGCCTCAAAGAAAACCTGATTTCTTTGTGCTTGCTTGTAATAGTTTACTTTTTTGTACATGAATCATAATTGAGGACTTTAATCATGGCAAATGAAAACTCGTGCCTCGCTTTCCTCGGTTTCACGCTTGTACAAATATTGACATATTTAGGCGCTTTGAAGTCTGAATGTGTTTGGTGTGGTTGCGATTATCATCTGGAGAACATTAGAGCGGAGACGTCCAACTTGTGACATCCTACAAGACTGCAACAGTAGCTCCACACACACACACACACACACTCTCTCACTCTCTCACACACGCACACACTCTCACACACACAAACACACACACACACACACAACACACACACCCACACACACACACCCACACTCTCTCGCACACCACACACACTCACACACAAACACTCTCACACACACAAACACTCACACTCACAACTCACTCACACACACACACACACACACACACACTCTCACTCACACACTCACACACACACACTCACTCACACACACACACACCACACACACACACACACACTCTCACACACACTCACTCACTCTCTCACTCACTCTCACACCCACGGTCACACTCATACACACTCGCTAACACACACACACACCACACAAACACACACACACATACCACTCCACTCACACTCACTCACACTACAAACACACCTCAACCCACATCTCTCACACACACACACATCATTCAACCACTTACCACTCTCACTCACACACTCACTCAACACACCCACACACACACGCTGAAGATTGATATGGACGTTGAGGAACCGCCTCTCTCGTAAGGAAGTTCCTCATGAAGTTTAGAAACTCATTGACTTGATGGATTCTGATGGGACGAAACCCAAAATTACAGCTGCACCCTCACAAGTCTTTCCGTTGTCTTTATGGCTGCATTCACACGTCAGATGGATGCATTTTTGTTTTCCACAGACATCTGGCACACATCAGATCCTGTTTCTTGCATGTAAACTGCAAATTGCTTATAAGATGAGACTTTTTTGTATCTGATATGGGCCACTTTTACATATGGACATCTGGGGCCGGATTCATGAAACATTCTTAAGAAGAAATTTCTTCCTAACTGCCATTTTCTTCTTATTTTAATAAGAATATTTAGTATTCCCAAAAATTAATCTTAAGAATATTCTTATCTTATTTTCTTAAGATTGTTCTTAAGGCAAAACTTGAGAGATTCAAATTCTGAAAAAGAATCATCTTACAAATCACGGAAATAACTGGCTTTAAATTTAGGACAGCCCCAGACTTGTCTTAAGTCCCAAACAGTAAGAATTATTTAATGAATTTATTGGGTTATTTCAAATAAATTGTTATATTTAAGCATTACAACAACACTAGCAACATATAATACATAGTAGGACTATTAATAGGGATGTGCGTGAGTTTTCTGAAGTGACAGCGATGACTGATAATGTAAACAATGATCGGTCATGTTTAGCCTATGTGTGACGCTACTTTTTGCTGACTTCAAAACTCAGTAGCGACTCTAAAATGAGTCCGATAGGGAGCTTTAATTGAACGCTTTTAATTTTAGCCTATAAAGACGACATAATCTTTGGCAGTATTCAGCGCACATGAATGCTCAGGACGTGTTAGCTGTAGCAGCGTGGACACACATACCAGAAGCGTTCACTCAGATGAGAGCACAAAACACAGCACAAAAATGAATGAAACAAATTGCTGCAGCTTGAGACAGGCTATTTTAAAAATAACTGTTCAAAAACACGGCACATTAAAAACGAGAAGCTGAGTGCCAGTCAAACTCGCGACGAAAATAATGTGCGTTCTTAAGATTATTAGGGTAATCTGCAGGAAGCGCAAAAAGACAAAGTGTGAGTTTATCAGTGTGCCATGTATTCACTCAGATAATGACTGTCATTTTCTTCTTAAGAAAAAAATTAAGATGTTCTTAAGAATCTATTTGAGAACTTAAGAATTTTTCAAGAATTACACGCATGTGGAATTTCTTAAGAAATGTCGTACTTATCGTCATAAAGAAGATTTCGTGAATACGGCCCACATGGACAATACTAAACATCATCAGATTAATTATCGTTCTGAATTCAGGATTTTGCCATGTTGAAACAATAGCAGGAATAAAGGGAAGGACTGATTTTGGCCGTCGTATTTGATGGTTACTCATGGCTCACTGTCAAGCGACTCTCATTACTGTATGCCAAAAATCATTTAAATAATATAGTACAATATTTAATATATTAATATAAATCGATATTAGTTATGATATATAATATGCTAATCTTATTTGTATATTCTATTTATCCAACGTTTGGATGTAGTATATATTATGGAAGTTATTCTTTTGCATTTCCTTGCATTTGCTAGTTAGAGTCCAATTCAGATTATACTGTGAAGATATAAATCGCAAATGACGGGATAAAGTCAGATATGAAATAAAAACGTGCAGTACTGTTTGTGTTTGTTATCCGAGGAGGATCATAAAAAAAGTGAGATTAAAATGAAGAGATTGCAAGATGTAAACTTAAAAATATAGTGTATATCTTGCAATTGCAAGAAAAAGGGGGTGTAGGGTGTAAAAAGATGAATGAGATTTAAGTCGCCAAGTATCTTTTGTTTTGATTCTGTGGCGAATTATGCTTCCATTATATGTATATGTGTGTGTGGGTGGTGAACATACAGTTGGTACGGAAAGTATTCAGACCCCCTTTTATTTTTCACTCTTTGTTATATTGCAGTCATTTGTTAAAATCATTTAAGTTAATTTTTTTTAATCATTAATGTACACACAGCACCCCATATTGACAGAAAAACACAGAATGTTGACATTTTTGCAGATTTATTAAAAAAAAAAAAATGAAATATCACTGGTCCTAAGTATTCAGACCCTTTGCTTAGTATTTAGTAGAAGCAACCTTTTGATCTAATACAGCCATGAGAATCTTTTTGGGAAAGATGCAACAAGTTTTACACACCTGGATTTGGGGATACTCTGCCATTCCTCCTTGCAGATCCTCTTCAGTTCTGTCAGGTTGGATGGTAAACGTTGGTGAACAGCCATTTTAGGTCTCTCCAGAGATGCTCAATGGGTTTAAGTCGGGCTCGGCTGGGCCATTCAAGAACAGTCACAAAGTTGTTGTGAAGCCACTCCTTCGTTACTTTAGCTGTGTGCTTAGGGTCAGTGTCTTGTTGGAAGGTAAACCTTCAGCACAGTCTGAGGTCCTGAGCACTCTGGAAAAGTTTTCGTCCAGGATATCCCTGTACTAGGCCGCATTCATCTTTCCCTCGATTGCAACAGTCGTCCTGTCCCTGCAGCTGAAAAACACCCACACAGCATGATGCTGCCACCACCATGCTCCACTGTTGGGATTGTATTGGACAGATGATGAGCAGTGCCTGGTCACATACCGCTTAGAATTAAGGCCAAAAAAATCTATCTTGGCCTCATCCGACCAGAGAAACTTATTTCTCACCATCTTAGAGTCCTTCAGATGTTTTTTAGCAAAATCAATGCAGGCTTTCATGTGTCTTGCACTAAGGAGAGGCTTCCGTCGGGCCACTTTGCCATAAAGCCCCAACTGGTGGAGGGGCTGCAGTGATGGTTGACTTTCTACAACTTGCTCCCATCTCCCGACTGCATCTCTGGAACTCAACCACAGTGATCTTTGGGTTCTACTTTACCTCTCTCACCAAGGCTCTTCAACCCCCAATAGCTCAGTTTGGCCGGACGGCCAGCTATAGGAAGGGTTCTGGTCGTCCCAAACGTCTTCCATTTAAGGATTATGGAGGAACTGTGCTCTTAGGAACCTTAAGTGCAAAAGAAATTTTTTTGTAACCTTGTCCAGACCTGTGCCTTGCCACAATTCTGTCTCTGAGCTCTTCAGGCAGTTCCTTGGACCTCATGATTCTCATTTGCTCTGAAAATGCACTGTGAGCTGTAAGGTCTTATAAAGACAGGTATGTGGCTTTCCTAATCAAGTCCAATCAAAATAATCAAACACAGCTGGACTCAAATAAATGTGTAGAACCATCTCAAGGATGATCAAAAGAAATGGACAGCACCTGAGGTTAATATATGAGTGTCACAGCAAAGGGTTTGAATACTTAGGACCATGTGATATTTATTTCAGTTTTTCTTTTTTAATAAATGTCAACAATTCTGTGTTTTTTTTGTCAATATGGTGTGCTGTGTGTACATAAATGAGGAAAAAATGAACTTAAATGATTTTAGCAAAAGGCTACAATATAACAAAGAGTGAAAAATTTAAAATTTAAGGGGGTCTGAATACTTTACCCGTACCCACTGTAACAAAGTATTTATAGACTAAAGATGAATAAATAATACATATATCAGTTAAGAATATAAAAACATTTATGCACTATTGTTGTATTTGTATACATTTATTGTATCTATGTATACATATATTAAAAAAGTTATGTCCAGATGCATTACAGTAAAGGGAGTTTCTGGCAAAATGTGCATAATTTTTTGCTTTTGAATGCATGGGAATTGAGAAATGTCAAGTTGTCTGTTACAGTAGCCCTTCCTCCTAGTAATGTATTAAATGTAAAAGAGAGGCCAGAGCATTCTTTAGACATTCACTGCTTGTGGTTCTGCAGTTGAAAGTAAGTCGTACAGTTTTGGAACAACTACTCAAATGATGACAATTTTCATTTTTGACTGAATTTCTCACTTTAGTCTGAGTCAGTCAAGTGTATATGTTCCTGCCAGATTTTTGATCATTTTGTTTTATCATCATGAATACATCCTGCGGTTGTGTTTTCTTAAGTTTCAGTTGTTTTTGTTGTTTCTTATAATAAATGTGACGGCTGGCGACTCTCTGTGTCCAGCTTTGGCAGGGTTTCTGTGTGGGGGCGGGGTTAAGCGTTAGAAGCCCTTATTACCACGCCGACGAGGAAAAGCAGCCAATTACACTAATCTCCCGCCACATCTGTGTCCAATCAGAGACAGCCAATCAGCACACAGTGGTTTTGGCTTCAGAGCCTCAGTAGGGTTAGAAAGAGAAACCCTGAGGGGTGTGTGTGCGTGTGCGTGTGCGCGTGTGCGTGTGTGTGTGTGTGTGTGTGTTTGTAAATGCTGCCCATGCAGCTCAGAGCTCAAGAATGTTCCATTATGCTGTGAAATGGAAGGTTGTCAGAGTTTAGGGTTTTATTACCCATCATGCACCAGTACTTGTTTCCCAGATCTTGTCGATAATCTTTGGTGTTTTAACCTCCTGTAGGATCCAAGAGATGGGTTTTTTTTTCTCTCTGTAGTTTGTGGTGTGTCTGTAGATGATGTTCAGTCACATGCACAAACATACACACATCTTCATTCACATCTCCATGACGTATTTTCATGTGAAACAATATTATGAATAATGAAGGGTGGGACTTGATTTTAACCATCTGTATTTGAATGGATTGTAATCATTGCTAAACTGTTAAGTAATGGGTCATATTTGACAATTTTATCATATATTACTGTAATGCAGAATAGTAATATAAAGCTGAAGTATTTATTTATTTTTTTACAAATACATCAAAGATGCATAAATAATTTATGGAGAAAAAACTATGTGTGTAGTATTTTGCCAAGAATTTTTAAATATTTTTATGAAGTGTTTATTTAAGTTTTTTTATTTTATTTTAAAAGTTGTAATTGTCCAAAATTAATTTGTTGTTGTACAAAATGTTTAATTAAATAATTTTGTATTTCATTATCTAAAACAGTTATGGAAATCACCATTGAAAATAATGAGAATTAAAACAAAACATTACAGTAATGAGAGTTTCTGGGGAAATGTGCATAATTATCATGATAATAAAATCACAATGATAAAAGTCTTAATATATATAATTATTATTTTTTGTTGTTGTGAGGTTCATGCTTGTATACAAACTGTGAAATACTTTTTGCTTTGGCGTTTCTCATGTTATTTTCTCTCTTTCTGCAGGTTTTCCCTCCTCTGCCTAATGAAGCTGAGATCGCACACACGAAAAAACTGTTTCGTCGCCGCAGAAATGACCGCCGGTGAGTCACTCCATCTTAATGTTACTTCCAGTTGTTTAGCGCAAGCGTTACATACAGAGCGCTGACGTTAGACTCGTAAAGCAGAGAAAACAGCAGCTCACACTTTCCACTCATGTTGACTGTTAATGCAATGAGAGCATCAGCCGGTGTGTTTGTGCTCGTGTAAACCCTAACACTCTGTATCTGCATGTTCTTTACTCATAATCTGCTCGTTTAATCTATAAAACCACTTCCACTTTTTTTCTTTTACGTTTTGACTTTGACTTCATCGGAAAAGTTCTCTGTTGTAATTTGCAGTTGCTAAGAAACGGCAAAAAAAGAAAATATTTTGGTCTAAACTTGTGCGAAAGAAAAGGAGAAGGAGGAGGGTGAAAGAAAGCAAAAGCTTTGTATTATTCGTGGCTTTGTTGATGTGAAGAAAGGCTCTGATGTCCTTGTGTGTGAAAGCCAGTCTGACTGCATGCCTTCAGCGGACGCTTCTCGTGTCTGCTTTGTGATGCCGCTGGATTCGAGGACGTTTACGCTGAGGTGTTGGCTTTGACAGGACGTGTGGTTTATATGTGAATAAAGGCTTTTTATTCATTAAACTTTACTAGTGCTCTTGATGCCCGTGAGTCAGGATTTGTATAGTTAACTAAAACTAAAACCATAAAAAAAAAAAAAACATTTTCATTACTTGAAATAGGATTAATGAGAATAAAATAAAAAACCTTAAACTTTATTTATTTCAAATGCCTAAAACGTAATGAAAATTTAAATAAATATTATTAAAAAATAAAATTAAACTGAAAAAATCCTTACTTATTAACCCACATATTAAATATAGTAAACAAAATATTTTTGTTTCTTTAAAATAGAAAGAAACTGAAATAAAATAAAATATAAAAAACTTATTTCATCAAGATGCTAAGGCAACATTTCTCATTTTCAGTTAGTTTACTGATGTACTAAAATAAAAAAGTACACTGAATATAGAAATAAATAAAAAAATGACTTATTGGCATATTTAACAAGTAAATAAATACATCAAAAATGTACAAAAAAAATTTTTTTTCTAAATATTTCTCAAAACTTGAAATGAATAAAGAATTTATAATAAAAATGCGCGAATAAAATTAATTATAAACAAAATATAAATATCAAAATTATTATTCTGGAAATATAATAAACTAAAATACAATATTATGTAAACCCCACACGAGTATACAGTGTGTACGGAAAGTATTCAGACACCCTTAAAGTTTTCACTCTTTGTTATATTGCAGACATTTGATAAAATCATTTAAGTTAATTTTTTTCACTCATTAATGTACACACAGCACCCAATATTGACAGTAAAACACAGAATTGTTGACATTTTTTATTAAAAAAGAAAAACTGAAATAGCACATGGTCCTAAGTATCAGACCCTTTGGGCTGTGAACACTCATAATTTAACTCGGGTGCTGTGCATTTCTTCTGATCATCCTTGAGATGGTTCTACATATTCATTTGAGTCCAGCTGTGTTTGAGTATACTGATTGGACTTGATTAGGAAAGCAAAACACCTGTCTATATACGACCTTTACAGCTCACAGTGCATGTCAGAGCAAAGGAGAATCATGAGGTCAAAGGAACTGCATGAAGAGCTCAGAGACAGAATTGTGGCAAGGCACAGATCTGGCCAAGGTTACAAAAAAGAATTCTGCTGCACTTAAGGTTCCCAAGAGCACAGTGGCCTCCATAATCCTCAAATGGAAGACGTTTGGGACGACCAGAACCCTTCCTAAAGCTGGCCGTCCGGCCAAACTGAGCTATCGGGGAGAAGATCCTTGGTGAGAGAGGTAAAGAAGAACACAAAGATCACTGTTGCTGAGCTCCAGAGATGCAGTCGGGAGATGGGAGAAGTTGTAGAAAGTCAACCATCACTGCCGCCCTCCACCAGTCGGGGCTTTATGGCAGAGTGGCCCGACGAAGCCTCTCCTCAGTGCAAGACACAATAAAGCCCGCATGGAGTTTGCTAAAAAAAAAACACCTGAAGGACTCCAAGATGGTGAGAAATAAGATTCTTTAGTCTGATGAGACCAAGATAGAACTTTAATTCTAAGCGGTATGTGTGGAGAAAAACAGGCACTGCTCATCACCTGTCAAATACAGTCCCAACAGTGAAGCATGGTGGTTGGCAGCATCATGCTGTGGGGGTGTTTTGCAGGGACAGGACGACTGGTTGCAATGGTTGAAAGATGAATGCGGCCAAGTACAGGATATCCTGGACGAAAACCTTCTCCAGAGTGCTCAGACCTCAGACTGGGCCGAAGGTTTACCTTCCAACACGACAATGACCCAAAGCACACAGCTTAAATAACGAAGGGGTGGCTTCACAACAACTCTGTGACTGTTCTGAATGGCCCAGCCAGAGCCCTGACTTAAACCCAATTGAAGCATCTAGGAGAGACCTAAAATGGCTGGTCCACCAACGTTTACCATCCAACCTGACAGAAGTGGAGAGGATCTGCAAGGAGGAAGGGCAGAGGATCCCCAAATCCAGGTGTGAAAAACTTGTTGCATTTTCCCAAAAAGACTCATGGCTGTATAAGATCAAAAGGGTGCTTCTACTAAATACTGAGCAAAAGGGTCTGAATACTTAGGACCATTTGATATTTCAGTTTTCTTTTTAATAATCTGCAAAATGGGGTGCGGTGTGTACAGTAATGAGGAAAAAAAAATTACTTAAATGATTTTAGCAAATGGCTGCATATAACAAAGAGTGAAAAATTAAGGGGGTCTGAATACTTTACGTACCCACTGTATATAAATATATATATATAAAAAAAAAAAATATAATATAAAAATAGTGTAAATAGTATCTCGTTATTATTATTATATATATATATTTTTTCAAAATGTTCAGGTTATTTACTGTAAAATATTTTAAAGAGTGAAATTTATGATAATTAGGGGGTCTTAAAGTTGACTGTGTAAGTAGTCCCGTAACAATAAGTAGCCTAGCAACCACTTGGAACACCCTAGCAACCATATAGCAATGCAATAAAACCACTCAGGATGCCATAGCAACTCCCTAGTAACCACCCACAGCATTCTAGCATTGTGTCTGCAAGTTACTAATAGTGTAAAATGACGTTTTTGCATGTTTTACTTGGCTTTCAGACCACAGAATATGAGGATATGTCCGCTTTGACTGCTAAAGTTGGATATAAGAGAAAAGACAATCTAGAGAATCGTGGTGTGTGTGTGTGTGTGTGTGTCGCTGTTCACCTCACTACATGAGATGATTCTCTTCCCACATCTCTCTCTCTTTCTCTCCCACTCCTCTAACAGAAGGCTTTTTCAGCCTGATATTGCTGGTCTTGGCCACCCACAATGCTTTGCTCCTGCCAGAGAGGACTCTGCGGTCGAGTTGTTTGTTGGCATCGCTTCTTGCCTTTTCTTTCTTCTCGCTGTCTCTCTCGCTCTTTAGATTAGTTTGCTGAATCGAAACATCTTTGCAGTCACATTTATGAACTGCAGCATTTTGCTGACAGAATCTCGCAGGAAAGCAGCAGCTGTTTGACTTCATTAAGAGCCAACGACTTAAGAAAAGTTACTTCTGATCAAATGAACACCAGCATGATTTCTGAAGATCATGTGACACTGAAGACTGGAGTAATGATGCTGAAAATTCAGCTTTGATAACAGCAATAAATTACATTTTAACATATATTCAAATATAAAACAGTTATTTTATATTGTAATAATATTTCACAATATTACCGTTTTTACTGTAATTTTGATGAATTAAATGCAGCCTTGGTGAGCAGAAGACACTTCTTTCTAAAACAGTATATTATAAATCATACCAACCCCAAACTTTTGATTGGTGTTTTATTTTATTTGACCTTATTTTACTTTATAACAGAAGCCTGTTTTAATTTATATGCAGTAGTTTGAGGCAAAGGAATATGCTTCTCAGGTGTGTGTGGGGGCTTTTTGGCATATTTCAGTAGTTCAGAGCCTTTAAAGAAGCTCAATATCAAGTGAATTTGCAGCTGATGACTCAAATCTACAATCAGATGGACTGAAATAAACCAAGACCCTGTTCATCCTCTGGATGAGGAATGATGTGGACCTTCACAATTGAAGAGAGAGGGATGATATGGACACAAAAGGCATCAAAAAAGGCATATTTTTGTTTTTCTTTGAGGATCCTTGGCATAGGAAATGCACAAGCTGCTCACAGAAAGTGTTTTGTTAAGCTTGTTTTAAAGGGGTCATATGATGCTTTTTTAAAGATCATTATTTGGTGTAACAGAATATGTTGACATGCTTTAATGTTCAAAAAACACTTTTTTTTTTTTTTCAAATACTGTACATTATTGTATGTTCTCTATGCCCCGCCTCTCTCAAACTCGTTTTCTACAAAGTCCCTCCTTCCGACAAGCGCAGTATGCTCTGACTGGCCAGCTGACCCAGTGCATTTTGACTGGCCGAACACCGCAAGCACTCGTCAAAAATGTAACGCCCCTTACCATAACTGCGAGCTTCATCTTTCAAAATAAATGTAAAGACAGAGCCCGAAAGGCGAACAGAGTCGGTGACAGACACAGTGATGAAGCTGGTAGTGTTTGCAGTACACAAGCCACGGTTAGGACAGCTGACTCCACTGTGATGTGATGTGACCCCCCCCCCCTCTCTCGCTCTCTCTCTCTCTCTCTACCTCGCTCTCTCTCTCTCCGTGCGCAACACACACACACAATGCTGCCAAAACTCCGCATTTGAACAGTCAATAGCAAATATAAACTAATAACAAAACATACTTACAATCACTGATTCAGAAGCGCCAGATTGTAATAGCAAAATCAGAATTACCTCCTCTCCTAGGTTCACGAAAGGGTCGTCCATAAAATGCATTGCTGTTCGGTTGTAAGTAATCTTAAAGATTCCTAAAATGCATCTACTTTCGGAAGGCCAAAAAAAAGTACTTTTGCTTTCGCCTAGAAACACACAGCGTCTCCCTGACACGACTGCATCAACACTACTGTGGTTCCTGAAACCACACCTTCTTTCTTAGCGTGCACATTTGGGCAGCATTATGCTAATAATTCCACATAGTGAGGTAGATATGTGGGGGCGTGTTAGAGAGAAGCCGTTTTAGGGGGGTGTGGCAGATTCTTAACTTTGATAAAGAATATCTCTATGGGTTTGAGGACCTTTAGTCTTTGCAACTTCAGGGATCTTATCTATGTACAATCAGCTTGTTACACTCCAAAGAGAAATGAAAACTTGAAATCACATCATATAACACCTTTAAAGCAACTTTCATCGCAAAACCATCCTTCTTCTAATATTTACAGCAACATTCTTCGGTTTCACAGCATTATTTAGTGTACATGCTATCTGCCCTTAAACCTAAGCTACTGTTTTGTTTGTTTTGTTTTGGTTTTGAATGTAATATTTTTTTTATATTAAATATTTTATTTCAATTTTAAATATTTAATTTATATTTTAAGTATTTTTGTTTTATTTTATTTAACTCCTGTAACTTTATAGTTCTTTGTTTTATTCTTTTAATTGCGTATTTGTGTAACAATTAGTTTACTTTATTTTATTTTGTCCCAATAGATGTTCATAATGTCCAATGATTCACTCCTTGCATTTTTGTTAGTTGTTACTGTTCCACCTCCTCCATTTCCTTTTGTTCTTTCTGTTGTATTTAGTTCTCTCGTATCTTCTTGTTTTCCATCCCTCCTTGTTTCCACCCTCCCATCCACCTTGTTCACGTCGTCTCCCTGTGGTACCCATAGCCGATCCGAACGCCCCCAGGACAGCTGATGGGCTGCTGCGCCGGCCGAGGGGACGCGGCAAGTGTCCAGGTCAGTGTCTCAAACGGGTCCAGCTCCTAAATCCTGTCCGCTCAATCTTGTCCTTCCACTTACAAACTTCACTCACAAGAACCGGACTCCTGAACTGCTTATGGGTTCTGACCCGGCTCTTGGAGCAAACTAACCATCTTCTGACTGGATCGGAGACATGAGGTCCTGTTTGCTTTATTCTGCTTGCACAACATAAATCCTCTGTACAGCGTGTTCTCATCCTCATCTGCCTCTCTTCAGTTGAGTCATCATTAATCTGCAAAGTATCTCCGTACAGTAAGTCCAGTACGGAACGGAAATCTAAATCCAAAGGCATTAAGGTGGCGGGTATGAGGGATATTAATGACGGTCATTACGGTGTTCAGCTGGAATGGGTTGAGAAGATCTGGTGGAGTGAAAGGGTTGCTAAACATTTGTTGTCAAACATGTATACATATATCAGCTTGGCCATCAAAAAAATTATCATTGAATAGAACTCAAATATAAGAGTGAGACATATATTATATATATATAATAGATATATATATATTATATATAATTAGGGCGGGCGATATGAGGATAGTAGGATGAACGAAATTAAAAGTATATTGTTGCATATTAGCTCTACGTTATTCGTAGGCCGCCAAAATACATTGTTTACGGCAATATTTTCATCTTGTGAAGACTGCTCACGTCACGCTGCTGTGCGCGTGGTCACGAAAACTTCATATTTGCACGCATTTTTAAGCACTGCAGTTTAAAACAACTGATTTTAGGCCGTTGTAACACAAACAACAGAGCTATATGTGCGCGCTGTCTCTGTTTCTGTGTGAGAGGAGTGCGTAAGCCGCGCATCAGCTGCTAATAGAGCTCGTGAGCATTTTTGCCGCTTTACTGGATTTGAACACTCGCATAAGACTGATATGCGTCAAATGCCCGGCTTTGCAGGTATCCTCATAAACACAGCCATTTAGGTCTAGGGGAACGTAAACCGGTTGCGAGAGTAAGCGGCATGTGTAACAGTATATGGATCCAGACCTCGGTCTTCAAGGGTCTGTCATTCATGTTAATCAAACAACAGTGAGAGATTCGCTCTTGACTAAATCACTTTTGTAACTCGAAGAAGAGGAAAATAAATAAATAAATAATAATGATTAATAAATATTGCCTATTAGATATACAGATATATACATATATATATATAATAATATATATATTATATAATTTATTTATATATAGAGAGAGGATATAGATATATAGATCGGGAGATAGATATAACTACACAGTGAAGACTAAGGAGACATTACACAATGTAGTTCTATTTATTGTAGTTCCTTGTCCGATTGCATTGTAATTAGTTCTGTTCTTATTTCACACTGACTGTTATTTCTCTCCAGTGGCGCTTGAGTTTTTTTTTGTATTATTATATTCTTGTATTAGTTTGATATCGACATGGTGGACAAGGGTATGAAAAGTCTATGGTACCAACTAGGGTTGTAAAAGGGTGGAAAATTTCCAGAAACCTTCCAAAAATCCATGGAATATTCCAAAAAAAATCATGGAAAGTTTCCAAAAATGTCTGGAATGTTTCCGAAATTTACTGGAAAATTTCCACCTTTTTGCAACCCTAGTTACAAAAGATTTATATTTCAAATAAATTATATGAAAGAACAAAAAATTGTGTTATGTAAATATTTGAATAGATATATATATATTATATATTTTTATTATATATAGATATTTTAAAAATAATATATATATATATATATATATATATAATATAATATATATCGTGATATAAAATTACTCATATCATGATATAAGATTTTGGTCATATCGCCCACCACTAATATATATATATGAGGCTGAGGGGGCCCGGCCCGGCCATCTCGGTCACTGTGCCCCCTCACCTCTGGTGCTGTCTCCGTAGTGGGCGCCCTGATTTTAATCGGTGAGGCAAGGTACTGCCCTGAGAAGGTCTCCCAGGCTGTTAAATACACAGACTAAAAGCGAAATGTTTTCATTTCTGTCCGTTCTTAGCAAAACAAATTTTTTTTCGTTCAGGTTATGCAGAGCGAAATAAGAACGGTGCTGCATTTAGAAAGAATTCTTATTAACTTTGCTATTATTCTTGAATTTTCAAACTGGTAACACTGTATGACCAAAAATGACAGAGTAGTCTATTTTATGTTTCATCTGTTTGATCGCGCCGGCGCCTCACGCGCACACTAAGCTACTGCATTCATTGGAAACAGCGCATCCGTTCACCGTGCCGTTCGGCGTGAGACCCGGTGTGGTCCATTGTGGCATATTTTTGCTCATTATATTTTTCCGGCGATACAGGAACGCGCGTGAACTACAAAGCCTATCTTACCTAATAAGGCTAATAGTTTAGCTTAAGCTACATCTCGAATACGGACACATTTGGATTTGTGCCTGAGAGAGGTAAGCCCAACTTTACCTTACTTTTCTTTATAAATTAATTTGTTTTGGCATGTTTATTGCTAAGCATATATTACTATATACTGCAATTATATTTATCCATTAGAATTATATATTTTTAAATTCTTATTCTGTTCTGATACGGTTAAATTTAAAGGATTTGTTGTAAAGTGAGGGGAACTAAATTATCCTATAGTGTTCATAATGTTGGTACATTATAACATTATTAGGCCTGCCTGCCGTTATTATTTCTGAAAATGCAACTTATACGAGACGTTCTTTTTTTATTTTCCTCAAAAAAAAAAAAGTTGTGTTTTTAAAAGAATATGCGATTAATCTGTAAAAATTTGTTACTGTGGGTTAACAAATTTACATTAGTAGGCTATTCTTATGCTTGGCTTCACAGATAGCAACAGAGTCTGGGCCAAATCTGGTTTACATTCACTTCTGGCTTTTTTCAGTCTTGATTGCACATGTTTTTTGTTTTTTTTATGTACAATGGATAATTAAAACAAAAATCAGGCGTGTGTATTTATAACATCAATTACTAGGCCTATATTCTTTTTTTCAGAAATGGAAGTAACTCAAAATTTGTGTTTGTAATTTTAATATTTTTATCTATAGGCCTATAGAGCAAAACTAGAGAGCTTCCAGTAGGTTATTTTATGGAGCTGTAAACACGGGAATCTCCGACCGCATGCAATCTTTGACGAACACCCAATTCATATATCAAACTAGGCTATATGTTATTAAATTGTACATAGGCTATATCAGATTATTTTATTTACAAGTTTCATGTTTGTGTTTATCCCGTTTTTCCCCCGTTGCATCTGAAAATTACTTTCAGAAAATTTTTTTTCAAAGCACCCCCCCCACCCCAAAAAAAGAAGTGCGGACCCCAATAAATTGTGCCTGCCCCCTTCACTTTTGCGCTCTGCCGACCTGTGTATGTTACCGTATGTATGTATGATCTTACTCAATAATTTACTTAATAATTTGAAGAATTTAAAGCAAAACTTATCTGTTATACTGATTGTTAACAATGCCAAATATCGTCTAATATATCCATCTTCTGTCAACCACTATTAGACATTACCTGAAAACATAAAAATGGAGGTTGATGGTTCTAGTATCTTCTGTAAATGAACTGTTTTACATGGTGGAGAACTAGTGTTCTGTGATGGAGAAAATGGGCTACTACAGACTTTAATCACTTTAATTAGGAGTATGAGTGTGCTTCTGTTCCTCACAGTTTTATTTTCATTTGCATCAATTTAAATATACAGTAGTGTCTGCTGTAAATTAAATCTTTAGCTATTCAAGTGAGCGATGCAGAGCAGTGCACAACTTTTTGACAGTTTTTAGCACTGTCAAAATAAAAGTCCTATTGCTCTCAAAATAAAAGTTACATTTACATTTAGTTATTTTGCAGACACTTTGCTCCAAATCGACTTACAATTGGGGAATACATAAAGCGATTCTTTTTAAAGAGGCAACCAGACACAGGAAGTGCTTGTAATACCAAGTTTTAGGTATTGATCAAATAAGTACAAGCTAGAAAGGGAAGGAATAAATAAAGAGAGAGACGTTTTTTTTTTTTTTTAGGATGAAGTCAAGTAAAGTCGAAAGATATGAGTTTTCAGTTAGACACTTAACGGTGAAATGTAACGTATCGTTCAATGCCGATATTTCAAAAATGCCAAATATCTGCCAATTTATTGGTCTTGGTGATATATCAGTCGACCACTACTGGGCATTACCAAGGGAGGTTGACGCTTCTAGAATATTCTATAGATTATCTGTTTTACGTGCTGGAGAACTAGCATGTTGTGTGATGGAGAATTTGGGGTACTATAGATTTTAATCAAAGTAAATGCCTTATTTATTTTGACAAAACTCAGAAATACAGTCTGTTCAATGCCTAAATTAAAAAAATGCCAAATATCGGCCGATATATCGGTGATATCTCGATTGACCACTACTGGACATTACCTGAAAACACAGAAGTGGAGGTTGATGATTCCAGGATCTTCTATAGATGATCATCTGTTATACATGGTGGAGAATAGTGTTCTGTGATGGAGAAAATGGGTTACTTTAAACTTTAATCACTTTAATCTGTTTGGTATGTCGTCGTTTTCACAACCTGAGTTATTTGTCTCCTTGAACATTTTGGAAGGATGTATTTTCAATTTTTGATCAGCAATATGAGATATCAAGTGCATATTTCTTCTGTTCCTCAGTCTTATTTTTGTTTGCGTACATTTAAATTGGGTGTGTTGTGAGAGAGAACTTTAACTTTACCATGACGCAGGTGGGAAGTGTGAAGATTCCCATCGATGACAGACCTGTCAGTCAGGGTTTATCTTGTGTAAAGTAAACACTTGATGTAAATGTTATGTAAGAGGTTTTCTCAGAGCTTTTTGTTGTATTGTGGTGTGTGTGAATGAGGGAGAGGAAGGGTTGGGTGGGGACGACATTCAATCCTGCTCTTGAGCTGCTTAGAAGTGTATGTCATTGAGAGGTGCACACACACACACACACACACACACACAGACAATGTACATCATGCATTTAAATTATTTAAGGAGAGTCAGCACTAAGATTTGAGACGTTCTGATGGGTGTGCTGTTAGGTTTATTAGGTTAACATCTAACATTATTTGTTCATTTTCCAACCTTTGTTTCATCATTTTCAAAGTCAAAGGTCAATTTCTACATCTAATTGAGTTATTAATTAACTCTGTATATCTGAAGGCTGTGATTCTGTTGAGCAGATGTCTGATTTTAAATGAATAGAAGTGCTTTGATTTTTCTCAGAAACGTATTCAATCTACTCCAAACTGAACTTTTCTTCAAAGAATCTTTTCATCTTAATGCTTTTTCATGTTCTGTTGAGATTTGCATTTTTGCAAGGTTGAGATTTACTTTCACAAGGTTTTTAAAGAAACTAAAGCACAGTTTGCCTTGATGAATACTTGGAAGAAATTAGTTAAAATGCTAAAAATGCATATGTGTGATCTAATGATTGGTAAATTATGTAAATAACTAAATAATATCTAATATATATATATATTATATTAATGTGATTACATTAATTTATATAAATAATGTTATTTTTTGTACAAAGTTGTGCAAGATACAGAGGATTTTTAAAGAAATTAGGGCTTTTACTAAGCAGGGATGCATTAAATTGATCAAAGTACATATAATGTTACAAAAGATTTCTATTTTAAATAAAATGCAGTTCTTTTGAAACTTCTATTCATCAAAGAATCCTGAAAAATAAAATGATCACGATTTCCACAAAAAATATTCAGCAACACAACTGCTTTCAGCATTGATAATAGTCAGAAATGTTTCTTGAGCAGCAAATCAGCATATTAGAATGATTTCTGAAGATCATGTGACACTGAAGACTGGAGTAATGATGCTGAAAATTCAGCTTTGATCACAGCAATCAATGACATTTTAAGATATATTCACATAGAAAACAGCTATTTTAAATTGTAAAAACATTTTACAATATTACTGTATTTTTGATCAAATAAATGCAGCCTTGGTGAGCCGAAGAGACTTCTTTCAAAAACATTTCAAACTATTCAGTGATAGTCTATATGTGTCATTTCTGCTTTTTCGCTACTGCTGGAATAGATACGTGAAGCATCTGTGTGAAACATGTTCCTGTGGAGCGACGTCAAGGGTTAACCCGCGTAAAGCCTGAAGAATGTGATGGTCAGCACCTCAACGTCTTATTTCCGACCTGTCATTCAGCACACTCAGTGTGTGTCTCCCCTAAAAATAACCTCTAGTAAAACCAGAACACCAGAGTCAAACATGACCTTAACCTGGACGCCTCGCTCTAAAGCCGTCAATCAAATGTAAAGCCTGTCCTCTGAGCGAGGAGATTCCCGTGTGTGTGGCATCATGTGTGCGTGAGTGTTTTAAAGAGCATAGAATACCTCAGAGGTTGCGTTTGCTCATGGTCACTAGTGAAGACGTTCGTCTTTAAAGTGTCCGCTGATGTTGTTGATTGTTCGCTTCAGGACTCTCCATCCATGCTTGTTTATTCTTTGTAGAAGCAGTAAAATGGACCTTCTTCCTCTATTACAGTGTTATTTTATTATCATCGATATACTATTATAGTTTTTGTTAATATTTTTATTAGTTTTTAAATGTTTATATTCATTTGTATTTATTTTTTGTACTTCATGTTTGTGTATTTATTGCATGCTTCTTATTTATTTATTTTAATCATTTTAGTACTTCAAGTTAAAGTAAATGAAAATGAGAAATGTTGCCTTGGCAACTAGCTGAAATAAAATAAGCTTTTTTTACTTACTTTCATTTACCAGTGTCAATAAAGTACCATGTAAAGGTTGGTGGTTTGTTGTTTTGAATTAACAACCAAAACACAAGATTATTTGTTTGTTTGTTTGTTTAAAAGAAATTGTCTTTTTTTTTTTTTTTTTTTTTTTTAGCTTATTAGCTTATTGGCTGAACTAAAATAAGTTGAATTTTGTAATATTTATTTTATTTCACTTAGATTTTATTTTAAATTTAAAAAAATTATTTCAGTTAACTATACTAACCCTGCAATGCTGAAGATGGAAGATGCTGCACGACATGCAAAAGTTTCATATTGGTCATGTTGTTTCATATTGACATATTACAGTATGTTGCTGTACATGTGGGTTCTGTTTAGTCATAGTGAAATTCGTATTGGCCAAAAATCCTGTATATTAAACATCAAATATGTTGATTGGTTGGGATTTCGCTTTCAGTGATGCCAGAAAAATGCATTTGAAACTCTGTTTGCATCTAATTTGGTTGAAGTGCATTAAAAGGTATTTGAGAAATGTTTAACTCTATAAACAAAAATATTATCTTTGCTTGAAAAGAGTTAATAGTCAGACTACTGCAGCAGCAATTGTTCACATAATGTGCACAAACACGTGACGCGGCGCTCTCTGAATGCACATGTCAGTATGCATACACATGTAATGTACACACAGTAAAGCCCATAATCCAGTGTCGGTTTTTAGATGGCTGGATTCTGCTGGTGAAGATAGATCATCCCATCAGCCTGCTGCAAACATGGAGATCTGGGTGTTTACATATTGACTCACATCTGCTGTAAATCATTACACACATTAACACACTGTGTGTGACTGCGGTTATTATTAGTGGTGTTCTCAGTCCTCACTATTACTATTGCTCATATTTAGGGTTAAGGCCCATTCACACCAGAAACTACAGCTCTGAAGATAACTATATTAGTGTCACACCAACACAGCAGACGTTGTTAATTTAAGCTGTTTGTGTTGCCACTTAATGTCTGGTGGATTCTGATTGGCTGTCAGTGTATTTATCGTTCATCAGTAAACTAAAAATAATTTGGAAAATTATTCCAGTGGTATCATTCCACTTTGTCGTCATCGTTATGGTTGTCGTGTGGCCATCTCCATTCTCAAAGAATTAAAATGATAAAAAAAAAAATTATTAATTAATGAACTTTTAATTAATTAATGAGGTTTATTTATTTATTTTTGTGTATTTTTTATTTATTTATTTATTATTTTTACAACCAACCAAAACGCTCTTATTGCATGTGTGTTGCACTGCAGCGTCTCTCATAATTTATTTATTAGTTTTTTGTTTTGTGTATTTATTTATTTATTTGTTTATTATTATTATTATATATTTTTTTTTTTGACCACCCAGAACACACTTAAAATTCAGTCTGTGTATGGTGAGCTGGAGTGTTGACCAGAATTATTATTAATTTATTTATATATTTGCATTTATTTGCTTAATGATTTTGTGTATTTATTTATTTGTTTGTTTGTTTATGCTGCCTGGCAGCATCCACAAGAATTTATTTGTTTATTTGTGTTTATTTCTTTGCTTTATTTTTTTTGGTATTTATGTCTTTGCTTATTAATTCATTTATTTATTTTGACTTAAACATCCAGAACACTCTTAAAATTCAGTGTGTGTCCTGCAGCATCCATCTTATTATTTAATTGTTTGTTTGTTTGTTTTGTGCATTAATTTATTTTTGTGTATTTATTTATTCATTCATTTAACCATCCAGAACTTCCTCTCTACCGCTTAGTAACATCCTGGCAACTACTCACAACGTTCATCAACGCTATTCATTTCAAGACCTTATCCTCAAAATACTTAGCATTGCCCTGGCATCCACATAATATACCTGCAACCTAGCAACTACCCAAAACAATTGGTACCACATAGCAACGTGCAAAAAATCTTTCAGAACACCAAAGCAACTGCCTAGCAACACCCTGGAAACCCCACACAACACACGTAATAACACATTGACATAACGATAACTGGATCTTTTTGCTGTCGTTCTAGGAGACAGCAGCGCCTGCCTGGAGGAGGAGGAGGAGGGGGGGCTGCTGGGAAATCTCAGAATCCTCAGCAGCAGCAGGGACTGCTGCAGCAGCAACAGCTGCCCAATCAGATGCAGCAGCCCAACTCAGACCACCAATCAGGTGCCAGCACTAAGCATGGGGGGTGGGGTTACCAGGGGCAGCAGAACCAGGTTGGGTGGCAGGATGGGTGGCAGGGTGGCCCGCATCACGGCTACAGCCAGAACCGCCGCTGGCATCAGCATCCCAAACACCAGACAAACAGTTTCAATCAGGGGCCCTCAGGGGCCGACAGGGGCCTCACACACAATACCAAAGAAACCGAGAATGTAAAACAAGAGGAGCCAGAGCCGCACATGGAAAAAGGAGCAAAGGACGAACCTGCGAACGAGGAGAGAAAGAAAAGAGACAAGGAGGAGAAGACGGAGAGCGGGAAGATCTGTTTACTGCAGTCGTCAAAAGAGAGACTGAGGAGGAGATTGAAAGAGAAGGTGACTGATGCTAAATACATTAGCAACATATTATTAGTGTGGTAAAACATGTTAACAACATGCTAAAACAAGCCAAAAGCTTTCTAAATACCCTAACAACATACTATCAATACTGTCAACATACTAACAACATGTTAAATCAAGCTAGAAGCATGCTAAATATGCTAGCAACATTCTATCAGTGTGGTAAAACATGTTAGCAACAGCATGCTAAATATATCAGTAACATGCAATGAGGGTGGTAAAACATGCTGAAAACATGATATAATAACAACATACTCTCGATGTGGTAAAACATGTTAGAAGCATGCTAAATACACTAGCAACATACAACCAATGTGGTAACGTGTGGTGGGTTACATGTTAGCAGCATTCAGTCAATGTGATAAAACATGTAAATAACATGCAAAAACAAGCTAGATGATTTGAAATAGAAATCTTTTTTAACATTTACTGTCACGTTTAATCAATTTAACACATCCTTGCCGGATAAAAGTATTATTTTCTTTCAAAAAAATCGTACTTATCCCAAACTTTTCATGTGACCGCTGTTGCTGTTCTCTGATTGGTAGGAGGAAGTTCCCGTGGCGACAGCCGGACCTCAGCGGAACCGAATGGACAGATTGTTAGAGATTCTGAACAGCATGAGGAATAACAGCAGCGGCGTGGAGAATCAGCTCACCACGTTCATGGAGGAAGCGCAGAATTCGGCCGACTCGGAGGAAACACTGAACGAGATCGTTCACACCATTTACCGCAAGGCGGTCAGCGACCGAAGTTTTGCAGCCACGGCAGCCAAACTCTGTGACAAGATGGCTCTGTTCATGGTGGAAGGGACTAAATTCCGCTCTCTGTTACTCAACATGTTACAGGTAAGAACTGAATGTTCGTAACTTATTTGATCACATTCACGTTCTGCGGGTTGTCTCCTATTGGTCAGTGCTGTGTCTCTGAGGACCAATCAGATTGCACGATTCACGGCTAGACGTCTGCGAACGTCATCCCACCTGCTGTTCGACCACATCCATCTCAGCTCTTTCGTTCCTCTTTTGAATCTGCAGTTTCTCTTCTTCCTCTTTTTCTGAAGGGCTTGAAGAAGCCTGAGTACCAGGATGTGACTCACGCCTGCAATCCAGCTGAGTGACCCTGTACAATTTCCTCATTGGACAAAAGGGACTTTTTTGGTCCCAAATGCTTTCACCTCCTTTTGAAATGACGTTTCTGGAAGCAAATTAATATATTTTGAAAAATGAAATTCTGTCATTGTTTGTTCACCCTCATTTCCTGTGGAATGCAGAAAGTGTTTTTCCCCCTGTCTGCTCTTTCCCTTATAATCAGCTCCAAAATGTCAAAAACACCAAAAAACTGAGTCAGACAATTTACATTTAGCATGACTAAGAACAGCCTGTTTTTGAAAATGGCCATGCACATCTAGACTTTGCGATATTTGCTCACTCTTCTTTGCAGAACTGCTCAAGTTCAGTTAAATCTGATGTTGAGTGTTTGTGTGGGGTTTAAGTCTGGGCTCTGACGAGGCCATGCAAGAAGATTCACCTTCTTCTCCTTCAACCACTGTGTGTCAGTTTTGCTGTGTGCTTTGGGTCATTATCATGTTGGATGGTAAACCTTCCCATTGACAACTTTCTGGCAGAGGGCAGCAGAATTCCTCAAGAATTTGACAATTTTAGTCTCATCTGCCTCAGAATCTCCAAGGTGTGTTTTGGCAAAGCTCAGTCTGACTGCATGTGGCCTTTCTTGAGGAGTGGCTTTTTTTCTTCAACCCTCCCATTCAAGCCACATTTATAAATTTGCAATATTGTTGTCAAATGCACACAATGACCAACCACTGCATCTTCAAACAAAAAAGGGGCGGATCTGCTAATCGTGTTGTCAATAACAGGATCGTGAAGAGAAGGTACTGCAGGCAACTACTAACCTTTGATGAAGCATACAACATAATAATGTATAGCATTTAATTTTTATGATTTATTTTCATCAGTTGTAACATTAGCATTATTTAGCATCAATAAAAGGCAATTTTCTTAAAGTGACATGCTCTTATAGTAAACAGTGATTCTTATGTCATGCTGGTTTTAGATATTAATACTGATTTTATGTGTTGTTTGTGCATGTAGTTGTCAGAAGGTTTTTTCTTTTGGCATTTAATGGGCTTTTTTCTTAAAACAGGGTAAACAAGAAGTTCATTTGCATACAGTACATGAAACCACAGAGTTGTTGACCATGTTAAAACTAGTTTGTTTCAATATGATCAACAACTCAGTGACTGGAAATTGTCATACACAAATATATATACATACATACTACTATATACATACATACATATAACATATATACATGCATACATACATGCATACATACATACAAACATACATACATACAAGCATGCAGCGTGCATACCGGTACATACATACATGAACATACATACATACATACATGCATACATGCATACATACATACACACATACATACATACATACATACATACATGCATACATACATACGTACATACATACATACATGCATACATAACTACATACAACTATACATTTATATATTCTATGAATAAGAATTTTTTGTTTTTAGACAAAACTAAACATTTAATGTATGCAAATATATTTTTACATCTCTTTTGATGCATCCGTGACAATTTATTTATATAGCACAATTAAAAACAACCCACATTGACCAATGTGCTTTACAACAACTAAAACCACACACAACAAAATAAAAGACAATAAGACAAAAACAATTAAAATTGTAGTAGAGTATCACTTTTGATATAATACAGTGGGTACGGAAAGTATTCAAACACCCTTAAATTTTTCACTTTTTGTTATATTGCAACCATTTGCTAAAATAATTTAAGTTAAAAAAATTTCCTCATTAATGTACACACAGCACACCATAATGACAGAAAAACACAGAATTGTTGACATTTTGCAGATTTATTAAAAAAGAAAAACTGAAATATCACATTGTCCTAGGTATTCAGACCCTTTGCTCAGTATTAGTAGAAGCACCCTTTTGATCTAATACAGCCATGAGCCTTTGGGAAAGATGCAACAAAGTTTTTCACACCTGGATTTGGGGATTTCCTCTGCCATTCCTCCTTGCAGATCCTTCCAGTTCTGTTAGGTTGGATGGTAAACGTTGGTGGTCAGCCATTTTTAGGTTTCTCCAGAGATGCTCAATTTGGTTTAAGTAAGGGCTCTGGCTGGGCCATTCAAGAAAAGTCACAGAGTTGTTGTGAAGCCACTCTGTTATTTTAGCTGTGTGCTTAGGGTCATTGTCTTGTTGGAAGGTAAACCTTCGGCCCAGTCTGAGGTTCTGATCACTCTGGAGAAGGTTTTCGTCCAGGGTATCCCTGTACTTGGCCGCATTTATCTTTTCCTCGATTGCAACCAGTCGTCCTGTCTTTGCAGCTGAAAAACACCCCCACAGCATTTATGCTGCCACCACCATGCTTCACTGTTGGGACTGTAATGGACAGGTGATGAGCAGTGACTGGTTTTCTCCACACATACCGCTTAAAAATTAAGGCCAAAAAGTTCTATCTTGACCTCATCCGACCAGAGAATCTTATTTCTCACCATCATGGAGTCCTTCAGGTGTTTTTTAGCAAACTCCATGCGAGCTTTCATGTGTCTTGCACTGAGGAGCGGCTTCCGTCGGGCCACTCTGCCATAAAACCCGACTGGTGGAGGGCTGCAGTGATGGTTGACTTTCTACAACTTTCTCCCATCGCCCGACTGCATCTCTGGAGCTCAGCCAAAGCGATCTTTGGGTTCTTCTTTACCTCTCACCAAGACTCTTATACCCACGTTAGCTCAGTTTGGCCTGGACGGCCAGCTCTAGGAAGGGTTTTGGTCGTCCCAAACATCTTCCATTTAATTATTATGGAGGCCACTGTGCTCTAGGAACCTTAAGTGCCGCAGAACTTTTTTTGTAACCTTGGCCAGATCTGTGCCTTGACACAATAGACTTTGCGCTATTTGCCCATCTTCTTTGCAGAACTGCTCAAGTTCAGTTAAATCTGATGTTGAGTGTTTGTGTGGGGTTTAAGTCTGGGCTCTGACAAGCCATGCAAAGACATTCACCTTTTTCCTCCTTCAATCACTGTGTGCTCAGTTTTGCTGTGTGCTTTGGGTCATTGTCATGTTGGATGGTAAACCTTCCCATTGACAACTTTCTGGCAGAGGGCAGCAGAATTCCTCAAGAATTTGACAATTTTAGTCTCATCTGCCTCAGAATCTCCAAGGTGTGTTTTGGCAAAGCTCAGACATGAATGCATGTGACGTTTCTTGAGGAGTGGCTTTTTTTCTTCAACCCTCCCATTCAAGCCACATTGGTGGAGAATTTGGGATATTGTTGTTACATGCACATAATGACCACTCACTGCTTCAGAGTTGCTGTCGGCCTCTTGGTCGCCTCTCTGACCAGTTTCCTCCGGCTCTTTCATCCAGTTTGGAGAGACGTCCTGATCCAGGGAGGGTCTGTGCTGTACCAAATAACTTCCACTTCTTAATAATAGACTTCACTGTGCTTCTAGGCATTGATAAACCCTTTGACATGTTTTTGTCTCCATCTCCTCCACATCTTTATCCCAGAGATCTTCTGACAGTGCCTTGCCACCCATAGCTGATTGTTTGCTTCAGTTGCACTACCAAGGACTGAAATGCTCCAGGAAAGCTCTTTTCATGCTGAACTGATCAAAATGAGCACAGCTGATCACAAGTGAAAGTCAGATGACTTTGTGTGTCATTGAGAAGGTGATCAGCTACACTTGATTAAGTTTACAAGTCATCTTTAGGAGGGGGTGAGTTCTTCCAGTTCTTCACTTGGATGTTATAAGTTGTTATAAGTAAAGTTATAACAATACGTTATAAGTAAATACAGCTGGATAAAACAAAAACTGTGTCCTTCTTCATTTCAGGCTGCAAAGCTTGATTGTTGTTTGGGTCAGTCTGTCTGTACTGTGGTTTCAGTGGTAAAGCTCTAAGCATTTTGTTATTGTTTTTGGGAACTGACTGTTAGACTAATTTCTCAGTGTGATGTGACACCAGAACTCTAACCCACTTCTGCTGCGGCCAAAACACACATCCTTCTCCACACACACACACAGACCAACACACTGCATCTCAAACAAGCGCGATCCTGCTAACATGTCAATAACAGAATCGTGAAGAGAAGGTACTGCAGGCAACTACTAACCTTTGATGAAGCATACAACATAATAATGTATAGCATTTAATTTTTATGATTTATTTTCATCAGTTGTAACATTAGCATTATTTAGCATCAATAAAAGGCAATTTTCTTAAAGTGACATGCTCTTATAGTAAACAGTGATTCTTATGTCATGCTGGTTTTAGATATTAATACTGATTTTATGTGTTGTTTGTGCATGTAGTTGTCAGAAGGTTTTTTCTTTTGGCATTTAATGGGCTTTTTTCTTAAAACAGGGTAAACAAGAAGTTCATTTGCATACAGTACATGAAACCACAGAGTTGTTGACCATGTTAAAACTAGTTTGTTTCAATATGATCAACAACTCAGTGACTGGAAATTGTCATACACAAATATATATACATACATACATACATATATACATACATACATACATACATACATACAAGCATGCATACATACATGCATACATACATACATAAACATACATACATACAAGCATGCAACATACATACCTACATACATAATCAATAATACAGCAACATACATAAATCATACATACATATAGATACTGTATATATTATATATATAATGAATATATAGATTTTTAGCCAAAACTAAACATTTAATGTATGCAAATATATTTTTACATCTCTTTTGATGCATCCGTGACAATTTATTTATATAGCACAATTAAAAACAACCCACATTGACCAATGTGCTTTACAACAACTAAAACCACACACAACAAAATAAAAATAATAAGACAATAAGACAAAAACAATTAAAATTGTAGTAGAGTATCACTTTTGATATAATACAGTGGGTACGGAAAGTATTCAGACCCCATTAAATTTTTCACTCTTTGTTATATTGTAGCCATTTGCTAAAATCATTTTAAGTTATTTTTTTTCCTCATTAAAGTACACACAGCACCCCATATTGACAGAAAAAACACAGAACTGTTGACATTTTGACCAGAGAATCTATTTCTCACCATCTTGGAGTCCTTCAGGTTTTTTAGCAAACTCCATGCTGGCTTTCATGTGTCTTGCACTGAGGAGAGAGGCTTCCGTCGGGCCACTCTGCAATAAAGCCCCGACTGGTGGAGGGCTGCAGTGATGGTTGACTTCTACAACTTTCTCCCATCTCCCGACAGCATCTCTGGAGCTCAGCCACAGTGATATTTGGGTTCTTCTTCACCTCTCTCACCAAGACTCTTCTCCCCCAATAGCTCAGTTTGGACGGCCAGCTCTAGGAAGGGTTCTGGTCATCAAAAACGTCTTCCATTAAGGATTATGGAGGCCACTGTGCTACTAGGAACCTTAAGTGCAGCAGAAATTATTTTTGTAACCTTGGCCAGATCTGTGACTTGCCACAATTCTGCCTGAATTCTTCAGGCAGTTCCTTTGACCTCATAATTCTCATTTGCTCTGACATGCACTGTGAGCTGTAAGGTCTTATATAAGACAGGTGTGTGGCTTTCCTAATCAAAAAAAAAAATCAGTATAATCAAACACAGCTGGAATCAAATGAAGGTGTAGAACCATCTAAAAGATGATCAGAAAAAATGGACAGCACCTGAGTTAAATATAATAGTGTCACAGCAAAGGGTCTGAATACATATGACCATGTGATATTTCAGTTTTTATTTTTTAATAAATCTGCAAAAATGTCAACCATTCTGTGTTTTTCTGTCAATATGGGTGCTGTGTGTACATTAATGAGGAAAAAAAATGACTTAAATGATTTTAGCAAATGGCTGCAATAAAACAAAGAGAGAAAAATTTAAGGGGGTCTGAAAACTTTCCATACCCACTGTATGTACATACATAACTGTTATTAGTATGTTGTGTACACACTGTTCAAAGTAGGGTTATTTGATCAAAAGACAGTAAAACAGCAAAAATTGTGAAATATTATTACAACTCAAAATAACAGTTTTCTATATGGATATCTGTTAAAATGTAATTTATTTCTGTGATGCGCAGCTGAATTTTCAGCATCATTACTCAGTCTTCAGTGTCACAAGATCCTTCAGAAAACATTCTAATATGCTGATTGTGCTCAGAAATCATTCTGATTTATTATCAATGTTGGAAACACTTGTGCTGCTTAATATTTTTATGGAAAACCTGATACATAATTTTTTTCAAGATTATTTGATAAATAGAAAGTTCAAAAAGCAGCATTTATTTAAAATAGAAAGGTTTTGCATCTGCAAAATGTCATTTTTTTTTTATCAATTTAATGCATCCTTGGTGAATTTAAGTATTAATTTCTTTAAAAAAAAATTTTTAATTTTGAATGGTACAAAATTTGTGTTATTTATATGTCAATATGACTATAAAATAATAATAATAATAATAGTGCGTGTGCATGATTCATCTGGTTTGTCCTCACATAAACCGGCGCGCTTCTCGCGTCTGATGCTGGAGCAGACGCTTTCGTTCTGACGGGGTTATGTGACGGAGATCCGCAGATGCGGGCGTCTCTGACCCCACTGAAAGGACACGTATGCTCCAACTCATTTAGCAATCTGCCACAAACACACACGGCTTATCAGAGAACAGAGACGTGCTGCCAGTGTGTGTGAAAGTCCATTCATAGTTAATATGTTTTTGTTTTATACCTAACACCATTTTGAAATGCCTGGTTGCCACGGATACACTCATATGAGATGCTGTTTGAAGTAAAGGCGAAATATTCTAGAAATGCCTCCAACGTCTCCATCTCTCCAGCATTTCCATCTCATTATTTAGCATCATATTTGCAGAATGAGACCCAATATGTGTTTCTTACTAATTTTGAGGTGCTGATTCCAAAAAATAGTGGCTGTGTAGCTCTACTGCGTCACACTTTCTTACAAAATAGGATGCATTTCATAGTATTTTTGCCTTTGATGACCATTTGTAAGGTGAATAAGTCTTGTATTCTGCCTTAATCAGCAAACAAAACAAAAAAAACACCAACCAAACAAACTTCCTCTGAGCCAGATTACAACTGTTTGCTCGATTCTCAGCCTATTTTCACATGAATGACATTATTTGATGTCTAATCCTGATTTTCACTCCTTTGCAGATTGTACGCAAGTGAAATGATACATTTTGAATAGTTCTTTTTGTCAGAAACTTTTGACTGCTTTTATTATTTTGAGTGCATTAAAGCGGATACATATACTGTATATCATTTGAAAAGTCTTCATTCTTATTTAGTAAAAAACAAAAAACTACGTGATGGAAAGGTTTTATTGGTATTTTTGAACTCAGCATCATCAAATTCGGTTATGTTAGGCCTCTTTTTGCAAAATAACTATTTTTCAAGATGCAGGGCTGTGCCATAATCAGAAATAATATTGAATTAATATAGTAGTGTCTCAATTTGAAACGATTCTTTAAATCTATTATTTTTTTATTTAATCTTTTTATTAACGTTTTTATCACTTACATAAAACCAAACGAACAAAGTCCACTTGAGGAAAAAAATTAAGGGAGAAAAGAAGAGAGAAAGGAATGAATAAGTAAATAAATACATAAATGCATATTTAATAAATGTAATATTTTATTAAATAAATTAAATATTCATTTAATAAATAATATTTAATACACTTAGTTAAGGAACAAACAAACCATAAAGACAGTAGCAGTATGATATACCGCACATCACAATATTGCTTATGCATTAATATGATCAAGAGGAGTTCAGACTTGGTGACAAGCTTCAGTTTGTGAATCAGACAAATGAATAACACAAGTTAGAAAGTCTACAGGAATACTTTTTCTAATGATGTTATGCCACCCTTTGACTGACAATTTTTTAATGATTTTTTTTTTTCTGGTAGCAAACAAATGTCCAGCAAATTCGATCAGCTGGGAGACGTCGAGTCAAATGGATCTAACTGTAGATGCTGGGAAGTGGAATGGGTGTGAAAGCGTCTGTATGTTGTGATGTTGTGTCATGACTGTGTCTCTGTCTCTCTGTGCGTCTGCAGAGGGACTTCACGCGGCGTGAGGAGCTGCAGCAGACGGATGTGGAGTGCTGGCTGGGCTTCATCACGTTTCTGTGTGAAGTGTTCGGCACCATGAGGAGCAGCGCTGGAGAGCCGTTCAGAGTGCTGGTCTGCCCCATATTCTCCTGTCTGAGAGAGGTACACAAACTACACAACACGAATCTGCTGTGTGCCGTCTCTCTCCCGCTCTGATAGATGTGAACGACACGTTAACTCCTAGAGAAAGAGGAATGAACAACAGCCAGACAGAGATGGAAATCAACACAACCTTCCTACACATTTAGTTCTTCAGCTGTTTAGAAATAGAAGATATTTCCTACATATCAACTCACCATAGACCAGACGTTGCTGAGCACTGGATAGATGTTGTTGATGTGTAAATGTGAATGGTTGTGTATTTAAATGCATTTTTCTGAAGGTAATGAAGGTAATGCATTTGACATAGTTTGCACTTTGCAGCTGCAGTAACTCTAAAAAGTTACATTTTTTCCAGATAAAACTGCAATTGCGATTTTAAAATGCAGTCAAAAATAAATAAATGAAAGGTTTTTTGTGCTTATTTTGCCAAAAATGTGATTTAGATATCTATATGATAATAATAGAAATAATGATAAAAAAAATAACTAAAAATTTAATATTATAATAAAATTTACATACTCTAAAGAATAAATGTATAAAGTAAATGAATAATACTTTAATAAACAATAAATACTTACAAAAATTTTTAATAATAAATAATAAAGACAATATCTTCTGCTTTTCACTGAAATTCCAAAGCATTAAGAATTATATTGTTGTTGTTGTGTTGTTTATTGGGCCAAAATTAAATTTAAATATCAATATACTATACAATCTAATTATTGAACATGTTTGGTCAAATATTACATAGGAATATGGTTTAGTTTGTTTATATTTTATATAATAATAATAATTCTTAGACTATTTTTAACTTTACAGTGGAAATATTACATATGATATGTCTATTTTTGTTATTTTACGGAATATAATAATAATGATACATTTTTTCAAGGAAGGTAGTTTTGAGAAAATATCAAACTTTCATTTCAAAAGATCAGGAAAAATTTGTTTTGTCATAATCCGACCCCTTTAAGACTTAAAGATGGCTTTTGTCTGGTGAAATGCCCCGGTGGCTGTTGAATAGGGCTTCCCTGTCTGTGATGAATCCTGTCAGTTATTCAGCTGATGACAGACGCGATCCGTCAAAAGCCAGAGTTTGATTCTTCATCAAAGAGCCGCGATCTGGGTGAGAGTTTGGCGTGTGTTTGTGCCGTATGAATGCCGCTATTCAAGATCGCAGCCGGATTAACATCACTTTCGTCTCTCGTATCGGCACGTCCCGACACGATGGTCTGAGAGTCCTAACAGGCACTTTGTGTCATGTGTGACAGCGATTACGGTGTGTTTACAGGCCCGTCTCAGCCAGGTGTGAAGTGTGTGTTGTGTGCGCGGTGGACCGGCAGAGCAGGTTGCTTAATTACAGGTGATCCAGCTGTAGTTTGGAGCTGACAGGTGTATTTGGAGCACTGAGGGTGTGGGAGAAAATAAAAGACAGGATGAATGGAGGGAGGGAGAAAAGAGACAGTCTGTTGTGCGTTTGAAAGCTGCTTGAGCTGAAGGGTTGGACGCACGTCTCTGATCTTCTCAAACCATTTTGTTGGATTCTATTGTGCAGTTTTACATTCAGTTGCATACATTTAGGACTCATATACATGACATATTTTAAAACTTAGTCTGTAAAAGGATTTTGTATGCTCTTTTTTTCACAATTGAGGACCTTCACTAAAAAAAAAAAAAGTTGTGTAGAAACAATTTTCATGCACACATTGCGAATAACTTTCACAAGCAGTTGCAAAGAAACAGCAAGTAATGCATTGAAATAAACATGAAAGTGTAAGTAGAAAACCGAAATGTAAAACCTACTCCAAATAATATTTTTTTACAACTTTGAAAAATTATTTTTATACTGAACAATTACACATGTCGAACACATAATCACAAATTGTTTTGGAATTCTTTTGAATTTGATCTACTTTGAAATCTTATCTAGGTAAAAGGTAGAATGACCTCTTAAACAATGAACTTGTAAAAATGTGCTCAATTTTTTACAATTATTTTAACAGGATTTTTGACTTTATACAAACGATTCCCAAATATAAATATAATATAATTATTTATTAACTATAAAATGGTCAAATATATTATTATATTTTATAAAAACCTACATTTTTATGTTATGAGATTGTGATTGTGTCCTGTAATCATCAATCGAAGATTAGAAGAGAAACTTTGAGATGTAAATGCAAAAGGAAAGCTGAAGTCTATGGTTTGTGTTTGTGATTTTATAGACTTTTGCACATTAACTGCACTGCAGCAATAATGATTCTTGTCTCTTTGATGTGAGTCAGCATTGCAGATGACTCATTTTTAAAAATAAACTCTTTTTCAGAGTCAAAGAAAGCAGCATTAAATTTATGCATTTCGCACTTTAAAACATACGTTGCGTACATTTTTGACCTAAAGTATACAATGACATATTTTTAAACAACATTAGTCTGTAAAAGGATTTTGTATCACTTTTTTCCTCCCTCAATTGATGACCCTCCCTAATAAAAAATTCATACAGAAATTGCGAATAAATTTCACAAGCAATTGCAAAGAAAGAGCAAGTAATGCATTGAATTAAACATGCATTTTTAAGTAGAAAACTGAAATATTTTTTTCTTGTAAAACCTACTCCAATAAACAAATTTTCTTGAAATTCTTTTGAATTTGATCTACTTTTAAATCTTGTCTGGGTAAAATGTAGAATTACCTTTTAAACAATGAACTTGTAAAAATTTGCTCAATTTTTATTTGTATTTTTGTAAGAGGAATTTTGTCTTTAAAACAATCGAATATAATATAATAATATTTATTATAATATAAAATGGTAATATATATTATTATATTTTATTCTTATTGTTAATTGTTTGTGTTGTGTATGTGTTGCTTATATTTTCCAGTCTATTTTCGTTACCTATTCTTTAATGCTCTCAAAACTCAATATTTTTGTCTTTTTTATTAAACGATTGATTTTTAGGCATGCATATAATCATTAAATATGTCTCTTAGTGATAGTGGAGAGTTTGACCATGCAGGCTCATGTTCATTTCTGTCTATAGGGAGATGATTCCAGTCTGTCTGATGTTGATTGTGATGTGGACTTGTGTTGTGTGTGAGGTTAGTTTGAGGTGGTTTCTGTAACGCGAGCTCTGCTCCTGCTCTCCGGGGACGTCATTATAGACTATAGAACTCTAGTCTTAAAGCAGCCGTTACTCTGGAGACCTGAACAACGAGACCCCGTCAGTAAATTACCCCAGACCTCCAGGACTAGATCCTTCCAGACACCAAAATACACGTTCACTCTTTCAAGCGCCGCGGGCCATGGATTCACGTCTGCTATATCGTATCATAGATTCAGACAGTTTCTCTGGAAGGGATATTATATATAAGTGAAGTTTTATTATAGAGAGAAAAGTTTAAAAACAGAGTTCCAGCAGTTGAGAAAACCTGAAGATATCTGGGATTTTTAATGCTGGAAATGTCATGAATATAATGAACTCTTACAGTTATGTTGTGAAATATATAACATACTGTTCAAATGTTTGGGGTCGTTTTTGTTTTGTCTCTTCTGCTCACCAAGGCTGCATTTATTTCATCAAAAATACAGTAAAAACAGTAATATTGTGAAATATTATTACAATTCAAAATAGCTGTTTTCTATGTGGATATATGTTAAAATGTAATTTATTGCTGTGATGCGCTGCTGAATTTTCAGCATCATTACTCCAGTCTTCAGTGTCACATGATCTTCAGAAATCATTCTAATATGCTGATTTGCTACTTATATTTTTGTGGAAACCATGATAAAAGTTAAAAATGATAGCATTTACTTTGTCTTTACGGTAATTTTTGATTAATTGAATGCATCCTTGTTTATCTGAGAATGCTACTATGCCTGTTTATCTTTCATTTTAGAGAGAACCAAGACCAAAAGTAATGGCGTTTTGTTTTGCCTTTTGAAACCAAAGCGTGATGTAGTATGTAGAAATACTGTAATATTCACTACACAAAGAAGCAGATTAGCCAGTCATAATGCAGGTCAATTACATATAAAGTCTTAAAGGAACAGTAACCGTTTACTTTTTGAAGTAAGAGCTTTGAGTAACATTGTAGGTAACCATCAAGCAAACAAGTGTAGACTGTGGCTCTTAAATCAGCTGATCTGTATAAATGTCCGCTGTAATGTTATGGATAGTGCTGTTGTGGTCCCCCGTGGGTGAAGTGAAGTATATTTCCAGAGCGAGTCTGTTTCAGTGAGATTCCTGGTTTTGGTGGATTTGTGCGGGAGCTGTCAGCTGTTTTCTGAGACAGTATCCAGAGCCGCTCGCGTCAGCTTTGATCAGCCCCTGCAAGCCCCCTGCCTCACAAAGGGCTGCCTGTGTCACTGCCCGAGCGCTTTTCCTGCCCACCGCTCGTCTCAGTAGATCTCTTCAGAAGCGTATACACACACACACACTGATCCACAGACAGCCCACCTTCAGGGGCAAGAAAACACCACGAACGTGTTCATACAACACAGTCACGTGATAGCGGTACAACTTTGAAAGCTTTTAATTCTTAACTCGGTCACGTTAAATTTGAGGAATAGTAGGCTAATGGGGAATTTTGACTTAGAAAAAACACCACTAATTGGTTGGGCTGGGCGATATGGCCAAAATATTATCACAATATGTTTTTCCATGTCATTTGATATCAATATTTATCACAACATTCATTTCATACCATTAATAGGGATCGAAATGCATTCTACATTTTTGTTATATCTTATGAATGTAATCATATTTTGTTTGTTTAAAGTAACCTTCATTGAATAAGCTACCTTTTCTTTTAGGGCCCCATTAAATCAGTTTTATTTTCTGTGTTTTCTTTTCATTTTTTTCTGGATTCAGATTTATCATCAAATTTATCATCAAAAATGGTGTCTTATGGAATGAATTCATAAAATTTTAACAATTGAATCAATCTTTTAAAGTGTAATCAAATTAAAATTTAATATAACAATTAATTTACAGCAAAATTTTGCATTTTTATTTTTTGTAAAATAAGTGCCCAAGCACTCAGAATTGTCTATAAAATGTAAAAATAATATGCAGATAATTATGATATCCTTAAAAACTAAATTACTAAATACTTTTTTATTTTTTATTAGGTCAATAGCAACAAATAGGATCATACATATTTTAATACTATTTATATTTTATTGTTATTATTAACAAACTTCAACAAATACACCAAACTATTACTACTATAGTAGACTATAATCATAATAATAATAATACATATTTTTAAATCATGTGCTTTGTAAGGCATATCGTATAACCCAAGATAATAATAATAATATAATGTTTAATTTTAATTATTTTATTAGTATAATCTATTATTATACTTATTAATTTTATTATTATTAAGACTACAACAAAATACAATACTATTTATTTTATTATATAATATTTATTAAATTAACTATTTTAAGGAATATCCGTAAAACCAGGATATTTCATAATAAAATAAATGTAAATTATTTAAATCATTATCATCATTTACTTTTATTTATTGTTACTTTTACCTTGGTATGGTTCTCTACTATAGTTGCGTATTTCTTTCATAAATTTGTCAAGTTAAACCAAACTTTTATTTTATTTCTGGTATCATTAATAGTCTCTCCTTTCACTTTGATAACTGAGCTTTAGCTTTCAGATTGACATTCACAAATGCTGATTAAGCTCAGCTCTAGGTTATGAAGATCTAGTCAATATCCAGAATCATCTCTAGTTATAATTCATATCTGGTGTGTGTTTTAAATGCTGTTTCGACGAGAAAGCTGTAGAAATACTAAATGCAAAGAAGAACTGTCATTAATGAGTTATCATGATTTGAACAGAGTTCATGTGTCTCTGGGTCATATCAGCAATTCTGCATTTCACAAACACGTTAGCCAAGACGAAAAGAACATTCTTACATAACGTCAAAAACATAATTGTGTCTGTTATGGGAAAAGACAAGCGACCGTATGGGAAACCAGACCACAGGATTCAAATATAGTGGCAATATTGTGAAATGCATAATGCTGGGAACATTATTAAATGCATAAATGTGTGCATTTGTTTGGTTATTGAAGTATGCAGGTGCATTTATTCAGGTGCGTTTTCATTGCATTCATGCATTGATCATCTTTGCACGAAAGTACTGATGATACTGTTAAAATTGCCTTTTGCACACAGAAATAAGTCTTGCATCAGGCTCAGCTGCAGAATGATAAAGTGTATTTGTCCTGTTGAATGAGTTGCACCTCTGTGTTTGTGGTCAGAGCCAGCGCTTTTCTGTCTGTGACAGCAGTCGTCTGGGGTTCAGACTGGGACGCGGCTGATATCGCTCTCGCTGGCGTCTGGCGTCTGGCGGCTGGTGGTTTTAGAGGAACAGTGAAAGAGGAAGTGAAAGATGATTGGTGTAGTGATGTGTGGTCTGCATTGCCAGCAGTGATCTCCTGAAAGCTGAAGACTGTTAAACATGCAAGACGAGACAATAATGCAGATTAATGATGCATACACTAGTAGCTCAAACCCTGCAGGAAAAAACTTTTCTTTTTTTTTTCTCCATGCAACTGTTTTGCTTCCATAACATGTCTTTACACATACGTGAATTTATGGAGTGATAAAAAGAGAAATCCCCTCGATAAAAACCTTTAACTTTAAGTATGTCAACAAAATGAAATGGAAATGTATATAAATGAGTGCAATTTTAATTAATGATGCATCATTTGCATATTTAATCATTACATTTGAAAAACTATTATTTAATAAATATTACATCATAGAATACATAATATAATAATTATTACATTCTACTAGTTATATATTATTTTTACCCTATTCACCTGTAGTACTACTAATAATAACAATTATTAACAAGAATTATAAATGATAGGGATGAAAAGTGTTTTAAATCAATTAATAATACCACCAAATACAATATTATATAATAAAATATAGTTAAGGATATCTAAAACCAAGATTTATTTTAATAATAATAATTATTATTATTTTTAGTAGTAGTAGTAGTAGTAGTAGAAACAACAGCAACAAATACAATAATACTACTAATACTACTACTTATAATAATAATAATGATTATGATTTTTATTATTATTGCTGTTGTTGTTTTTATGAATATCATAAAACCAAGGTTTCTGTAATAATAAGCCAGTGATAATAGTGATATGTATTAGTTACTCTTTTTACTCTATTCACCTGTAATGTCTTGACTTGAATATAGACTCTGGATGCAATGGATAAAATCATCTCCCAACTTCATAAATGTGACCCTGGAGCACAAAAGCAGTGTTGAGTCGCTGGGGTATATTTGTAGCAATAGCCAACAATACAATGTATGGGTCAAAATTATACATTTTTTTAAATGCCAAAAATCATTAGAATTTTAAGTAAAGATCATGTTCCGTGAAGATATTTTGTAAATTTCCTACCGTAAATATATCAAAACTTCATTTTTGATTAGTAATATGCATTGCTAAGAACTTCTTTTGGGCAACTTTAAAGATGATTTTCTCAATATTTCGATTATTTTGCACCCTCAGATTCCAGATTTTCAAATAGTTGTATCTCAGCCAAATATTGTCCTATCCTAACAAACCATACATGGAATTTATTCAGCTTTCAGATGATGTATTAATCTCAATTTCTAAAAATGTACACTTTAGACTGGTTTTGTGGTCCAGGGTCACAATTGTGAATGTTCTAAAGATGTAGAACTACTTGACTGTGATTGGTCAGTCGCTGAAGTGAGGTGTGTTTTCTGTGTTTTAGCTGCTGGAGTCTCCGGAGGTGAAGGAGGACGCTGTGCTCTGCTGTTCTATGGAGGTGAGTTTATGAACGACCAAACCCTCGTGTGTCTGATTAACTTCTTCATCAGAGGAAGATGCTTTCCACACGGCAGCAGATCTGGAGTGTGTCGTGCTCGCAAGCAGTTTTATCTGTTTGTTTGCTTCTTTCCCTTGTGTTTAGTTTTTTCTCAGTTGTTTACAGCTGTAAGAAGGCACGAGTTGAGATGGCACGTGTTCTTGTGTTCAGCTGAACACAATGCAGAAGTCTTAAGATGTGTTTTCAGTGGCCAGGCTTACAAGCATTTATTCACTACAAAGGCTAGATGAAAATAACATTTATCTTTTGAAATGGAATTTTTTTTTTTTCCATTTTTCTAAAATAAATATAAAAATAAACATAATAAATACATATTTTCAATTTCAAAGAGGAATAATAATGGAAAAAATAAAAGATTTAAATATATAAATATAATGTATATTGTTATGTTTATATTTTTCCATTATTTGTCTTTTGAAATGGAATGAAATACCTATTAGTTATTATAAAAACATAAATAAAATAACTAAATAATTTTTTTTATATTTCAAAAGATTAACGCTATAAGATGCATTTAAATATAAATTTATCAAAAGTGTATTTTATTTTGCTATTTATTTTTTTTTTTTCCATTATTGGGAAAAAAATCCGAAAATTTATATATTATATGCATCAATATATTTTAAAATTTAGACTAGTATAATCTACCACTAAAGGAGGCACAATACAAAAACTTAAAAATCAAATAAAATTAATTTATTTCTTTTTATTAAATTTAAAATAGTATAAACAGTTCATCTAATTCTCAAAATTACATCAGTTGTCGTTGCACCACAATAATATGTAAATAATATTTGTAAAATACAAATAGATACAAATACTTCAGTGTGTACTTGAGTGTGGCTCCATCCAGACAGTAAATGATGTCCCATCTGCCCACTAGACCGATCAATCACAGACGTTTTTTCTGACACGACGGTTTTTCCGTCCATCCTCTCTCTCTCTCTCTCTTTGTCTCTGTCTGTCTCTCTCTCTCAGACTAGCATCTGTTTCTCTGTGCCCCCTGTGGAGTTGACCTCTGACCCTTGCTTGAGCCTGAGTGTGTCCCTTTGAACATCTTATTTCTTCTCAGAAACCACTCCTGCCCTCTCTTTGTCTGTCTTTCACCATCCCTCGTTAAAGAAAAATAACAGGATATTTTGGAGTAAATGTTGATGCACTGCATCGGTGTCGTGCTGTCGGTCCAGACACAGACATCATTTCAGCTCAAACCTCAGTGTGAATCTCACGTAAAGCGTGTCCAAGTCACCTTAAAATCTATTTTGCATAAAGAAAAAGAAGCCTGTTTTTCTTTGTGACGTTATTTTCATGCCATTTAAACCCCAGTCTCCTAGTTACGTCACATAGATGCTGAGTTGGATATAACTTTGCACAAGTGATGCATATCACAATACATAAATTTACAGTTTAATTAATACATCATTTTTTCCATTAATGATAGAAATCAGACATTACGAAATAAGTTACGAGTCATTTAGTGATATTATTATGCTTGTGTGTGTATTTGTTTATTTATTTATTTGTGGTGTGAAACAGTTTCACAATTTCATACTTTTTTAAATACTTATATCCTTCGATTTTTATTTTTAGAATTAATAGAATGAAAGTTAACAAAAAGTAAAATAAAATAATATCAATTATTATTTAATAAAATAACTAATAAAGATCATTCAGGGTTGTAGTTATACTTTTAAAACTCTGAGATAGCTTTCAATTAATTTGTATATGTATATTTTTTTAAAGTAGTACATTTATTCATTTATTTCTTGGTTTTTATTTCTTGGTTTTTATTTCTTTGTTTATTTTGTGGTGACACAAACATCACATTTTCACACTTTTTAGAGTAATGATAATAATTTTGTGAAGATAATAATTCAAATCTAATTTTGAGAATTAGATTTTTATTATTAATCGAATAAAATTAAATGTAATAAATTCCTTTAATTGTATATTTCAACTATTTTTTTTTTTTGCATTGTGTGTTATTTAGTGTTGTGATTCCTACTTTTAATTTATTTATTTTAAATATAAACTTTCTTTGAACATTTATTTATTTGTGGTGCAACAACAAACAAACAGATTAATGTTTGGATGGTGCCACAGAGTCAGAGTTTCACACTCTTTCTGTTAGAAGAAATGGAAGAGATGGGACTGTTTGGAAAGATTGCTGATTTTGCCGGGGTTGTTCTTGCAGCTCCAGAGCACCGGCCGGTTATTGGAGGAGCAACTTCCTGAAATGATGACGGAGCTGCTGGCGGCCGTGCGGGATAAGATGCTGTGTCCGTCTGAGTCTCAGCTGACGCGCTCGCTACTGATGGAGGTCATCGAGCTCCACGCTCACCACTGGAGCCCGCTGGAGGCGCTGACCACCGCCTACTACAACAGAACCATCCAGAAGCTCACCGTGTGACGCACACGCACCGCTGGATGCCCTGACCACTGCGAACCACTACACAACCAACCAGAAACTCATCAGGAGACACACAAACACGGAAACCAACCACTAGAGGCCACGGACACACTGCAACACACACAAGCATTCTGTAATAGGGACGGGCGTCATGGGATATGGGGTTGGCCCAGAGGTCAGAGGGTAAAATATGCAGATTGAAATGAATATGTATATGTTCACACTTCACATCTGCATATTCATGAGCTCAGCCAGACGTACAGATGTGAAACCATTCAGTCATTAGACACACACGTGCAGACGCCAGTCACTGTCTGTCACGCTTTCCAGACTAAACCTCAACAGAAAGAGAGCGCAAAAGTAAAATTCAACAAAAATTCAAAAGAAAAAAAATTAAGCCAATGATGTTATTTTCATGACCTTTATGCAGCCCCCCCCCCCCCAAAAAAATAAATATTATCACGATGCAAAAATACAATTGAATTAATACATCATTATATTTTGCATTAATGATAATAATTTTAAGAATTAGGATTAATTTTTATATATTTAAAAAAACGAACATTTTCCATTGTGTCATTATTTTCATCACAGTTAAGCACATTTCCACCCCAAAATATATCATGATGCATAAATACTTTTATTACTACAATTACAATTTAATTAATGCATTATTATTTTGCATTTACAATGATTTAACTTTTTCCCTGACAGCACATCCTCCCTCCCCAAAATTGTTCGTAATGCATAAATACTTTACATTTGAATTAATAAATGAATACATTTTTTGCATTCAAGTAATGATGATGATGATTTTGAGAATTATGCATTATGTTTAAAATTGAATTCAATTTTGTATTTTCACATTACTATTTAATAACCACCGTTATTTTATTTATTTTTGGAGAATTGGTGTTATAAATGTGCTTAATATTCATGAAAATTGTCACAGTGCAGCATTTCTTATTATTCCTGGAAATAAGCTTCATTTTATTAAGCAAAAAATTAAAATCTTAGATGTTTTTTTTTCTTCAATTTTTTATTTATTTAAAAAAAAATTTGCATTACTTTAATGATCGTTAAGTACCGCTCTAAATCTTTTTTTTTTATGCATGATTTTTATTTATTTATATATTTATTTGAATTAACCATTTTTGGGGGTAATTGTAGGTATGTGCTTAATATTCATGGAAATAATGCCAATGTGCACAAAGTCTTAATTGTCCTTAAAATAGACTTCTAACCCCAGCTAAATCAAAATTCCCTATTCTTTTTTTTCTTCTTTTGGTTATGCTTTTGTTTTGATTATGCTTCAAGATTCTCTGGCCGTGTTCACGAATTGTGTTGATTGACTTGTCAACCCCAGAGACTGGACGAGCTCTGGCGTCTTTTCTTTGGCCTGTGGGCAGTGCTTCATCCATCCGTCCTGTTCGAGTCCCGAACACACACACACACACACAGCAGATGGGAGACACACTATAGCATGTGTGTGTGAGGACACGTTCAACATGAAGTGGTCAGGTTCTTCATGAACATCAGTCGGATCGCTTGAGTTTCCTGTTCCTGTTCCGTCTCGGGCCACGTCCCCGTTTATAATGTGTTATAGTGTCCTTAATATTATGCATTATTGTTATTATTATTTTTATTATTACAATTTATTTTTCTCTCGAAGTTGCATTTTTTTACAAACAACGTATAAATGTACGTATAATAGACTTCGTTTGTGAAATGCAAGCAGAGCGCGAATCATTCGTAACGTCACAATAATTCACCTGCTCGTTTCTCACGAATGAGGTTTGTATGTTTTTAGTCGTAGATCTGTTGCACAGGATTACTTTCATTTTGCACTGTTTTAAGGCGATTGCTTTAAATAAATTCAAAAAGAAAAAGAAGATAAACATGTATGTAAAAAGTGACTAGTTGTGGAGGATTTCGAATGTTAGTCGAACACTTTTTGCTAGAATGATTCGTAGAATCTTTTTTTTTTGGGAGAGAATAGTGGCCTTTGAAACCCCTGCGAGTTTAATCTTTAGCTGATAGAAAGGCCTGTGCAGCGAAGATGAGTTAATTTTTATTGCAACGTTCAGCTTCCTATATAGACAACGTGAGATGTTGAAAAACATAAAAAATCGAGCATGAATCCAAATGAAATTAAATAACAATGGCTATCGAGTATATAGGCCGTTTTGCCGTGGTCGTGTGCAAGTCGTTCTATTTAAAACTATTTACTTTTAACTCAGTTTGTTTGCCGAGGATGGTGGTCGAATCTTTTAACGGTTTATCTAGTTATTACATGTCAATTTCTCTGGCTTTGACGACTGTGCGCATTGATATTGATTTATCACAAGCCAGTCATCTAGTTATAAATAAGCTACAGT
>JADLZN010003347.1:483207-532636 GCA_018155175.1 Sinocyclocheilus anophthalmus
TATATTCTGTTTTACAAGGATTTGTCATTTATATTTCTCTCTCTCTCTCTCTGGAGGAACTGTACAACCATCGGCCCACATCCTGCCCCTGCCAGCGAGGAAATTATGTCACGACCTGTTCACTTCCTGAATTAACTGTTTAATGGTTCTGTTTTTCTGCCACATAACGTATTGCTGTTGGAGCCTGGAATTCTCTCTCTCTCTTGTTCAATCCCTCTCTCTCTTCTGCTCTGTTTTTCCCGCTTTCATCTTGTCTTTTGAGCAACACCCCCCCCTTGTTGAAAACCCAAACCTCTCTTCATTTCCAGCCAAGCCTGAGCCGCTTCCAAATCCTCCCTGCCCTGCCTGCCAACACCAACAGGCCGGCCGCTCGAAGCACAGAAGAGCAGGGAGGAACTCAAATAAGGTCCTTTCTTCATCCTGCAGAGGGAATGTTTGCGTGAGAGCGTTTGCTGTATGGGTTAATCTGAACGCTCTAATATCTCGATAGAGAGACACTTAGAAAAATGTTTGTAGTACACCCAAAAAAATCATATACCTACACTCAAGTTGTTTTCTTTAGAACACAAAAGGAAATGTTCATGCTGTTGTTCTATCTATGATCTATCTATCTATCTATCTACACTGAACAAAATTATAAACGCAACACTTTTGTTTTTGCCCCCATTTTTCATGATCTGAACTCAAAGATCTAAGACTTTTTCTATGAACACAAAAGGCCTATTTCTCTCAAATATTGTTCACAAATCTGTCTAAATCTGTGTTAGTGAGCACTTCTCCTTTGCCGAGATAATCCATCCACCTCACAGGTGTGGCATATCAAGATGCTGATTAGACAGCATGATTATTGCACAGGTGTGCCTTAGGCTGGCCACAATAAAATGTGCAGTTTTATCACACAGCACAATGCCACAGATGTCGCAAGTTTTGAGGGAGCATGCAATTGACATGCTGACTGCAGGAATGTCCACCAGAGCTGTTGCCCGTGAATTGAATGTTCATTTCTCTACCATAAGCCGTCTCCAAAGGCGTTTCAGAGAATTTGGCAGTACATCCAACCAGCCTCACAACCGCAGACCACGTGTAACCACACCAGCCCAGGACCTCCACATCCAGCATCTTCACCACCAAGATCGTCTGAGACCAGCCACCCGAGCAGCTGCTGTAACAATCGGTTGCAAAAAAAAAAAAAAAAAACAAAAAAAAAAAAAAAAAAAAAAATAACCAAAGAATTTTCTTCTGCACAAACTGTCAGAAACCGTCTCAGGGAAGTTCATCTGCATGCTCGTCGTCCTCATCTGGGTCTCAACCTGACTGCAGTTCGTCATCGTAACTGATTTGAGTGGGCAAATGCTCACATTCGATGGTGTCTGGCACTTTGGAGAGGTGTTCTCTTCACGGATGAATCCCGGTTTTCACTGTACAGGGCAGATGGCAGACAGCGTGTATGGCGTTGTGTGGGTGAGCGGTTTGCTGATGTCAATGTTGTGGATCGAGTGGCCCATGGTGGCGGTGGGGTTATGGTATGGGCAGGCGTATATTATGGACAACGAGCACAGGTGCATTTTATTGATGGCATTTTGAATGCACAGAGATACCTTGATGAGATCCTGAGGCCCATTGTTGTTCCATTCATCCACAACCATCACCTCATTTTACAGCATGATAATGCACGGCCCCATGTTGCAAGGATCTGTACACAATTCCTGATAGCTGAAAACATCCCAGTTCTTGCATGGCCAGCATTCTCACCGGACATGTCACCCATTGAGCTTTGTTTGGGATGCTCTGGATCGGCGTATACGACAGCGTGTTCCAGTTCCTGCCAATATCCAGCAACTTCGCACAGCCATTGAAGAGGAGTGGACCAACATTCCACAGGCCACAATTAACAGCCTGATCAATTCTATGCGAAGGAGATGTGTTGCACTTCGTGAGGCAAATGGTGGTCACACCAGTACTGACTGGTTTTCGGACCCCCCAATACAGTAAAACTGCACATTTTAGAGTGGCCTTTTCTTGTGGCCAGCCTAAGGCACACCTGTGGAATAATCATGCTGTCTAATCAGCATCTTGATATGCCACACCTGTGAGGTGGATGGATTATCTCGGCAAAGGAGAAGTGCTCGCTAACACAGATTTTGACAGATTTGTGAACAATTTTTGAGAGAAATAGACCTTTTGTGTAAAAGTCTTAGATCTTTGAGTTCAGCGCTTAAAAAATGGAGGCAAATACAAAAGTGTTGCGTTTATAATTTTGTTCAGTGTATCTATCTGTCTGTCTGTCTGTCTGTGGTTGTGTCTGTCTGTCCATCTGTTTTTCCTCTGCAGGAGGTTGTATTTGTCTCTCCAGTGCTGTGTGCACACACACACACACACACACACACACCAACACACACTCCCCGGTAGTGTCGGCCTGTGGTGTAGGTGTCAGCTTATGAGCACCTGATGTCTTTGTTGCTAAGCTCCTGCTCTTGTCTAGCAACTGTCACCGCGGAAACTATCCTGGGAGTGTGCCCCTGTTGCTAGGCGACGTGACCTCTGTTGACAGGCTGACAGTTTGACCCCCTGCTATGCTCTACAATGACAGTAGCAGCATGTCGTTCTCATCTGGAAACACATCGCTACCGTCTCTCTGACTTCAACCTGAGGTGTGTTTTTTGTTGTGAGATTAAATACACAGTGGATGAACGAACATTTAAAATTCCTATAGCTCAAACAGTAAAGCATGGCATTAGGTCATGGGTTCAATTCCCAGACAATGCATGTCCCAGACACTTACATGCAAATGTAAGTAAGGCTTTATTTATATAGTACCTTTTAAAACAGTGTTTACAACGTGCTTTATAGAAGAGAAATACATGTGTGCATTCACAGAAAATACATACATCAAAGAAATAAAATAAAATAATAAAACAAAAAATCGGATTTTTTGATGTAACGGAAAGTAAAGTGCATGAAAGCAATGCTAACATTATTATTTAATTTACTCGTGGTTAATGTTTTATGAGATGCATAACCTTGTCGATTTTATTGCTCTTTAATGTGATATGTTGTTTGTTTGCTATTCTTGCATTTCTGGTCTGACTGAAGTATTGTGCATACATAAACAGCATGGCTTGCACACTCCCATTTAAATCATGAAATATGCGTCGGAATAACATGACAACATTTTTCCTTGTTTTATCATACCAGATTAATGATTGTAAACTGTGGTTAATATGTTTTGATGAAACATCTGTGATGAATTGTACATCAGTAAATCAACAATCCCATGCTATGGGCATTAGCATTCATCCCAGATAGCACATGTACGTCTGCAAGATATTTGTTAAAGATCACTTCATCTGGAAAGCATCTTCTGTGTACAAACATCTGATAGACGTCTTTAAGATGTCAATTTTACATACATTCTAAATCATAAACATCTTAAAGACATTTTCTAAATGTCTATTTGACATCTAATAGGAAATGTCCTATAGACGTATTGCAGATGAGCAAACACGCTAAACAATTTTCTTGCAGATGTCAAATAGACATCTCTGTGACATCACATTTGATGAAGATTTTTTTAGAGTGTTTGCTCATCTGCAATACGTCTCCAATCAGATGTTTTTAAGGTGTTTATGATTGAGAATGCATGAACACTAAACGCAGCAGCTTCTTAAAGTGGCGTGACGTGTAACCAAGTATGGTGTCCCATTCTCTGAATTTGTGCTCTGCATTTAACCCATCCAAGTGCACACACACAACAGTGAGTAGTGAACACACACACACAGCGCAGTGGGCAGCCATGTGCCACGGCACCCAGGGAGCAGTTGGGGTTTCGGTTTCAAGAGTCTCACCTCAGTCTTGGTAGTGAGGGTGGAAGAGAGCGCTGGTCATTCACTCTCCCCACCTACAATCCCTGCCGGTACGAGACTCGAACCTGTGACCTTTGGGTTACAAGTCAGACTCTTTAACCATTATGCCACGACTGCCGCAACCAATGCTAGTGCTCCGCTTGAGATCAGGGGAGGGAGGTTTACCTGCACAGCTCTCATAGCTGGCCTCTGTTACACTAGCATTTAAATTAAGTTGAAAATAACCCAGAATATTTCTTCAAGTCCTTTGCTGGCTGACCCGAGCAATCATTTACACTGATGAAATGGCAGCCGAGTCCTTTCAGCCGAGTGCGCAAGTTTTCATGCCGGTCAGGAGGTTCTCAAAACAGCTACACACACATACACACAGCTCATTGATTTGCGAGGTGGCATGTGTCTCGATGAGTGAACGTGTGTGTTTGCGTGTGTGTGTGTGTGTGCATGTTTAAAGCAGCTCCACATGAAAGTTTGAACCCAACACCTCAGTCACATGATCCGTTCTACAACGAACCCCGTTGTTCGCCAGCAGGTTTGATTTGGCAGGCCATCAGTTATTACACACACAGGTGTGTGTTTGTGTGAACGGCAGGATTATTTGCCTCCGCTGTCGCTGTGGTTTCTGTCCTAGTTTTGAGTCTTTGATGGTGGATTTTATTGGCATTTAGTGCAAAATAAGTGACATTATTAGCTTACAAATCATAAGCGGAGATTTGCTACCAGGCGACAGTAATTAAAGATGTTTGCTAAGTTACTGTTGCTCATATTTAGTGTTAGTGATGCGATCTAACATTCAGTGTGTGCATCGATTAGACGCACCATTTTCACCTGCTGGACCATAAAGTTAGTATTAACATCATAAACTGAGGCAATCTTTCCTTGGCTTACTTATCAAACGTTTTAAAATTGATCATCTGAGTCTAATATGATCCAGCAGGCCGTAAATTGCCCATCCCTGATCTAAAAAATCTTTAATGAAGATGTATTTACTTGAAAAGCAATATTTTGATTAAACATCCTAGCAACTGCATTGCAACACACAGCACCATAAGAAAACACCTAGCAACCGGTGAGCGTGATTTCACCAAGTACAACATGTTCCTGGATCAACATCCTTGTTGATCCTGGAACATCATTCCAATCAACCAATCAGAATTGAGTTATAACTTTTCAGGAAATATCTGTTTTGGGCTTACAATCAGGGTTAGGTGCTTCTGTACCCTTGTTAATCAGCTATCATTTCCCTCTGATTTTAGGAATAAATTATGGGTAAGGTTAGGTTTAGGGGTAGGGATTGGGTTTGGACTGTAATGTTGGTCCAGGATCAACAAAAGATGTTGATCCAGGAACATGTCTTACTTGGCAAAATCACAGCGACCTAGCAACGCCCTAGAAACCACCCAGTACACCCTAGCAACTGCAAAGCAACACCCTGCACAGCACCATAAGAAAACACCTGCATATAGCAATACCATGGGAACCATCAGAACGACCTGGAACTGCATATACGCCCTGCATATGCACAGCACATAAAAAAACACTAGCCATTGTATAGCAACACACTGGAGACCGTGGAAACAACACAGAGAACCCTAGCAACTGCATAGCAATGCCCTAGCAACACACATGGTGGTCAGATTTGCAGACAGAGTTTTTTTTCCTCTTTATTTTGACTTTAATTGAGAATATTCCTGAATAAATGGACACGTCTCACTCAGATGCTGCTGCTGTTGTGAATTCACTTTTTCTTCCGCTTGAGTTTTTTCCCACAGTTATATTTTCACACCTCTGATGTTTCTCACCAGTAGACTGTTAAAATGTATTCTTGTCTGTCTCACACAGGAGACAAAACGAGACAGAAACCTGCAGAGAGTTCCTGTGAAGATGACAAAATACTTTATATACTGATCGTGTTTCCTCTATTAGGATGGTGCAGTGTTATTTTAGTATTATTTATTTATTTGCTAGTATTGTATTTAGTAATATTTTGAATTATTTTACATATATTTTAAATTTCAATTTTAGTTTATGGATTAGTAATTTTCTTTGGTGCTTTTGTTTATTTCAGTTTTAAGTTGAATAAATTTAGTACTTAAAGGGGTCATATGATGCTTTTCAATTGTTCCTTTCTTTTTGGAGTGTTACAAGCTTTTGGTGCGTAAAGAAGATCTGTAAAGTTTCAAAGACTAAAGTCTCAAATCCAAAGAGATTATTCTTTATAAAAGTTAAGAGTCAAACACGCCCCCACATGTCTACGTCACTATGTGGGAAATTTGCATAACACCGCCCAAATGTTCACGCAAAAAAAGAAGGCGTAACTTTTATTCTTGCTGTAGTATTGTTGCTGCTGCCGCCATGTCGTGAAGGTGGTGTGTTTTTTAGTTGCGAAAGCTAAACTTACTTTGTTTGGCCTTCCAAAAGAGAAGGTCTTTGATATCTGCTTCGTCATGCCTGGAGCGATCCGTGCTGGTTGCTGAGGAAATAAAACAACTCAGTGCTGTGGATCACCGGATCGGCTTTAACCGTGGACGAAGCAGAGTCCAGCCCGGGGTCCTCACATGTGGTTGCTGCAAGCTCCTTTTGTCGAATATCCTCTGGCCTCCGCTCGCTCTAGCCCTCCGGCCGTTCCTCACGCGAGCTGCCGTGTGTGACGCTGTGTGTTTTGTTTTGAAAGCGAAACTACTTTGTTTGGCCTCAATTCCAGAAATGGACACGACTAGAAATCAGTGGTTCAGTTGTATTTACAACACTGTTCCAAACAGTTCAACCCAAATATTCAGATGTATGCAACACATTTTATGGAGGACTGTTTCCTGGGAGAGTAGCCGACAATGCCGGCTGTTCTCCACGATTGTAAGTACTATTTATTTATAAATTGTAAGATTTAAATCTTACAGCGAGTTTTTTTAGGCATGTAGAGTAGGGCTGTTGTTTGTCATTTTTCCGCAATCACAAATGCAGACAGTGTTCTTATTGTTTACGCGAAAAACGCGTGCAAAGCCACCGTAAAAGGCGCAGTATAGAAGTCATTATAATCCATAATTATGTCCCCACTGGATGCAACGAATGCCTCGTTTATAATGGGTTTTCATGTTTTTGAATCTTCGCTCCGGGCATCATCACAGTATGTTGAGGGGCGTAACATTTCCGTCACACGCTTGAGGTATTCGGCCAATCACACGCACTGGATAGCTGGCCAATCACAAAACACCTCGCTTTTCAGACCGTATGAGCGTTTAAAAATCAACGTGGTTTTTCAGAAGGCGGGGCATGAGGAGACCAATATGTTCAGTATGTGGAAAATAATGTGGTTTTTTAACCTTAAACCGCATACACATTCATCACCAATACACAAAAGATTTCTTTTTAGCAACATCATATGACCCCTTTAAACTTATTTTAGTCACCAAGGCAAAATTTCTCATTTTGATTTTATAAATTTTTTCTTTGTTTGTTTAGAAGTCCCTGTATGGTTTTTATGTGTTCTATTTCATAGTGAAATAAGTATTTTGTTAAATACTGTTTATTCTTTTGACATTTTCAGCAAATGACAACTTAAATTTCAGTCTGTATCTGAAGTTTGTGGCATTTTTTGTTTGTTTAGCAGATGCTGGTCATTATTGCATGGAAAAGAGCTGCGTGAATATCCTGCTAAACATCTCCGTTTGTGTTCAAGAAAACAAAGACAGTGAGGGTGAGTGAACAGTGAGAGAGCTGTTCCTTTTACACATGCAAGTCAACCTCTTGTGTAGTGAACCATTTCTATTCTTTTCTTTTTTTTAAATATTTTTTATTCTCCTCTTTCTAACTTTTTCATTTAAACTCTCAATTATAGATGATATGATAATGAGTGGAAAAATCCAGAATGACAAAGAGCATTTTCATCCTTTCTGTATGGCTCCTTCACACTCACACTCACACACACACTCTCATGGGCGTGTGAATATGATGCAGGCAGGACCGTGACCGCATGAATTGACATGCTGTGAATAACAGCTTCCTGTCTCCTAGAAACAGTGTGACGGTGAGCGCTGTCAGCACACCGCTGTTCACATTTCCCACTCAGTGTGTGTGTGTGTCCTGTCTCTCTGACAGACCGAGATGAGAAAACAGCATCAGCCTTCAACATCACTTTAACTTAAACTGTCTCTTTTTCACTCTTTCAAAATGCAGCTCATCACCGATTCACAGCCAGTGTTTGGAATATCGTGCAGTGCACAGTATATACAGTATATTGACTATTTTTCTACCACTTTTTACTAAGTATATGAAAAGTTTGTCAGCATGTAAAAATTCAAATTTCAAACAATAGTTTGCTACATTTTTGTTGTTTAAATCAGCAAGTGACTTTAAATTATCGTCTCAGATTTAAATACTTTAAGTATTTTATATTAATTAAAATCTAATATTCTAATATATATGAATATTGTTTTCTCATTGCGTATTTTAAATATTTTATTATACTATATGAAATACTTTTTGTTTTATTATTCTCAATTATTATTACTATATTAAAAGAATTAGTATTTTATGATATATTTGGTTTTATAGTATAATATAGTAAGTTTTAATATTTTTTATTTATATATATTTTTCATGTACAATATCATTGTGTTTTTATAGATTAATAGACACATTTCCATATTTAATTTTATGATTATTTTTATTTTATTTTTTATTTATTATTATATCTGCAATAAAGTATTTAAATCTTCGATTCATAATTAGCCCTTTCATACATTAAACATGCATAATGATTGACGACATGTGTCACAATGGAACAAGACTACTTGTTAAAATTCCATTGTTACCTGCTATTATTTTTACTGAACATATCGGATTTCAGTCAGAAATACCTCTAGCTCATGCACACAGGGGGGGGGGGGGGGGGGAAAAGATTTGATCACTTGCATGTGATCAGTCTGTGTTCAAACATTCTTGCTAAGCGCATTTCCTGCTCTGAAATCTGATTGGATAAGCGGCATTCGGATCTGTCTGCATGCTTGAGTGGCGCGGATTGTTGCATGTGTGTGCGTGTGTGTGTGTGATTGTGAATGAAGGCTGACTGGAGCCAGAACCTCCTCTCTGTCTCTCCCACCCAGCAGCGCTGGAGCCCGAGCACCACGGCGTCGTCGTCTCTCACCCTCCCTCTCTCTCTCTCTCTCTCGCCACAATAGACTATTGAGACTGGATGCCAACAGGCTCAGGACTGACGCCGTCACTGCTGGAACAGACAGACAGACAGACAGACAGACTCTAAAAGAGCATTTACATGAGCAGATATTTAATTTCTCCGTCCACTCACCCACAGCATTCCTTCGTGTGGTCACTATTATCATCAGTCTGTCTCTCTCTCTCTGTCTCTTTTTCAGCTGCCAGACATTGTTGTATTTCTTCAGGATCAGTTCTGGTCATATAAACGTCCTCTATTTCTGTACTTGTCTGTCGGATGGTGTGAATGTGTAAATTGTCATTCGTCTGACAGCCTGAAATAATCCTGTGACTTACCACATATAAGTTAAACAGTTATGTGCTGTTATTGCTATTCAGCTCTCTGGAATACTTGATTCTATTCACTACATTCTGCAGTTAAATTTGTTTAAAAAAAATAGTATAATGATAATTTAAACAATTTAAATTAAATTATCAATATTTAGGATTAATAAATAAACATTGGTGTATTTATCATATTACTGCTTACTTGAATTGTGTATTACAATGATTTTATCATGTCAGGCACCAAACACCTAACACCACAAACACAACTCTTAATCACGGTACAATCACAGTAATGCATAGCCTTTCACGGTTTATTGCTTTTATAATACATCTTTATTATGATGACATATACCTTTTTGTATTTTTTTATGTTTTTGAAAGAATTCTCTTCTTCTCACCAAGGCTGCACTGATTTGATCAAAAACACAGTAAAAGCAGTAATATTGTGAAATATTATCCTAATTTAAAAGCTGTTTTCTATGTGAATATATAGTCAAATGTAATTTATTGCTGTGATCATAGCTGAATTCTCAGCATCATTACTCCAGTCTTCAGTGTCACATGAAAGCTTTCTGATTATTATCAGTGTTGGAAATTAATATTTTTGTGGAAACCATAATGCTTTTTTTCAGGATTCTGTAATGAATAGAAAGTTCAACAGAACAGCATTTATTTGAAATGGAAATCTTTTGCAACATTATACATGTCTTCACTGTCACATTTGATCAATGTGCCCTTGCCGAATAAAAGTATTCATTTCTTTATAAAATAAAATATAATCTTACTGACCTTCGTTTGAACTGTATTTAAGATAGAAACCTAAAAATGAAAGTAATTTCAGTGACTTAATTTGTCAGTAATAATAATTACCATGGTAAAGAGGGTTGATTTCTGTCAGAAGGTCATTGTAATGAAATAGATCATTGACTGCGTGAATACTGTATACAGTGCTTGTGATCATGCTATTGATTAAATGATTATGACTGCTGTGTTGATTAACTGATGTGTTTTAGCTCAGTTCTCATTGACACCGAGGCGGCAGTGATATGATGTAGGGAGTAATTGAGATGATAATTCATCTCTTTCTCTCTCTCTCTCTCTCTCTCTCCTCTGTCTGTCTCTCTCTCTACATCTGCTAAATGCAGCTCTTCTTCATTGTCTCCCGCAGTCAAGTGTTGCCCCATTGCTGGGGGTCAGGGGTCACGTGGGCCCAGCCCTGCCACGTGAACCAGACAAAGACGCATTCATCACAGCACGCTGACACACACACACACACACACACACACACAACTAATCGCTCGCTATCCTCTTTTGACATGCACATCCTCGTTCTCTTTTCATACATACTCTCTCTTTCTCTCTCTCTGTGATATTCTGGCTGACATTGCTGGCGTGGGCAAAGTCTTCTACTCTCATACTCTCATCTCTGGCAGAACAATCCTTTCAGTCCCCTACAGTGTGTGTGTGTGTGTGATCCTGAAATTCCTCTGAATTCCTCACATTGGTTAAATGCTTTCAAATAGCCTGTTAAATGCAGAATGTATTTGTCTGATTATTGTGTCCCAAAACGAAATGAATTTAAGTCAAATCCTTTTTACTTTATATATACACTGCAAAATGTATTTTCTTACTCAGTATTATTGTCTTGTTTTCCAGTACAAATATCTGAACATTCTTAAATCGAGATACATTTACTTGAGAAGGTAAGGAGTATTATTTTCTGAAAAATGTATCAAAATTAATTGATTTTATGCTTAAAACAAGAAAAACGTTTTCCCTTTAAATAACGTTTATTTTTCTTACCCCTGATTGGTGATTTTATGAAGTATTTATTAAGTATAAACTCACTTAGTGTAAGATTAAGACAAGTATTTTCAAATTCAAATTTTATTTGTCACATACATAACCATACATACTATGGCATGCAGTGAAATGCTTTTTTACGACCACTCCATTACAAAAATTAAGGTATAAATTAAAAAAGAACAAGGGTGTTAACTGGAATGTACAGATAGACTAAATTTACAATTTACACTATATGCAAATTACTGTTACACTTATATTTTAAAATATATCTATAAAAAGGTAGAAAATACAAATAAAGTTCAAATGTAATTTAATTTATTTCAGTGTTTAATATATTAATATCCAAGACTTGATTTTCTTATTTTTATTAAGTCATTTTGTTTCTCAAGTTGTTACTGTTTATAACGTTTAGAAAGTTTGTTACTGAAACAGACAAAATACTAAGAAAATTGTTGTTTTTGCAGCATAGCGTTTTATACAGTACAATTCAGACTGTTTCAAAGCAGCTTAAATAACAGTGTTAATGCTGCTAAATTTTACAATTTCATCTACCTTTCAGAAAAACCCCCACCCGCAGTAAGCAGCTCCACAGAAGACTGTAGTGTCGTTATTCAGCTCAATTCAGTTCAATAATTTCTGAATATTAATTGCCCTCCCTTTTAAATCAGTGGCAATGCCATATCATTAATATCTTTATTTAAATAGTTCTTTCTTATACTAGTATAGTTCATAAGCTGTATGATGTTGATGGTTGCCAAGCAACTTAGCAACATTATGTTGCCTCCTCATTTATTGTCATTGCATTGAAAAGAGCAGCATGAACATTTTGTTAAACCTCTTTTTTTTCCCACAGAACAAGACAATTTGGTTTGAAATGACATGAGGGTGAGTAAATGAATGAATTAAACATTTTCATCTCTTAGAGTGACATGCATGTTACTTTTAAACGAATATACTGCAAATTATAGGTTCTAGTCTTTGTTATTTTGTGAAATATACTTACTTTAAAGTGTTTGCATAAGTCAGCTCGTATAAAATCACACCTCACGAAAGGATTTTTTGATTTTCTCACGTTGCGCTGTGAATATATGAACCTCTGTGCAGGTCACCAGATTGATTTGATCTGGCTCTCGCTTGCTGAATGGCGTGTGAAGGCCAAACTAAATAAGAAAGTGTGAAATCTTGAACACAGTGCAGTATTAGTGAGAACTGATGTCTGAGAGAAACACATGTAAACTCAAGAGTGTGTGTTTGCATTGAAATAATCTGAATAACCACTGAATACTGACCCAAATATGTCATCTCATAGCAAAATAGGGTCTAAAGGTCTTGCTGTTAACAAGTTTAGACTGAGCTCTTAAAGGCAAGGGGGGAAAAAGCGAGATATACAGTATACACACACGCATATATACATTTGTCTACTTTTTAACAAATCGTATAAAGTATCTTTATTAGTGCTGTGGAGTGTTTCGAACTGTGAAGCATCAGCAGCTGAAGTCTGAGTGAGTGTGAACATTCATAAGTGTTTCATATAAATTAATGGTTAAGTGTGGGATCTTCTAAATGCTGAAATTATTTCAGAGAAAGTGTAACACTGTCATGATCTGTCTGTACAGGATCATGACCAGCCCATCACATCAACACTGACTCAACCAATGGCATGCGTATGGGGGCGTGGCTAACTGTTTGACTGACCAATGACAGATGGGCGGAGTGTCGGTTAAGCTTATATGGTGCAAAAATGACAGCCGTCAGCTGACAGCAAGGAATTAGAGTTGAGTGTGTGTGTGTGTGTGTGTGTGTGTGTGTGTGTGTGTGTTTCCCGCTGTCTTCCACTCTTATTCAAGATTTCATTACTAACATACTAAATTGGCAAAGTTTGTCTAAGACTGCGGTCAGAGATTGTGTGTGTGTGTGTGTGTGTGTGTGTGTGTGTAAGAGAGATTCCAGACAGACCACCCCACTGCCTGGTTTTAGGGGGTCTGTGGTCTCATTCCTCATTTCCTTCTGTTCCAACTCTCTCTCTCTCTCACACACACACACACACCGCGGAGTGTTTCTAACTGTGAAGCATCAGCAGCTCATGTTATGTTGGCCGTCACCATGGCATCGTCATATTCCTCCAACAAGGAGCCCCAGTGAGCTGCAGCGCCCCCAAAAACTGTCCAGACACTCCACTCCACGCTTATAAATATATGAAAGCAATTGGATTAAATAACAGAATATTAAACCACCTGTCATTTATTGTAAAGCGATATGACGCTAAAACTCTTTTTGAGCAAAGCATTTGACAGAAAGATGTTTGTTCAGTTTACTAATACTTACTGGTGTCTGTACTGTCATTTTCCCTCCAAAATGATGTCATTTCCTGGTGGATGATGTCATTAAGGAACTGTCTTACATCATTTATAATGTTACAAAAGATTTCTGTTTCAAGTAACTGCTGTTCTTTCTTTTCATTCTATTCAAAAAATGTATCACAGTTTCCTCAAAAATATTCGGCAGCACAACTGTTTTCAGCATTGATATAGTCATAATGTTTCTTGGGCAAATCTACCTATTAGAATGATTTCTGAAGATCATGTGACACTGAAGACTGGAGTAATGATGCTGAAAATACAGCTTTGATCACAGCAATAAATTAAATTTTAACATATATTCACATAGAAAACTCATAGAAAGAATCATAGAATATTCACAGTATTACATTTTACAGCACGGATCAGCTCCAGGCATGATGAAGCAGATATCGTCCTCTTTTGGAAGACCAAACAAAGTAGTTTCACTTTCACAACGAAACACACATCGTCTCCACAACATGGCGGCGGCGGCAACAATACTACGCGAGAATAAAAATTTACGCCTTCTTTCTCTGCGTGCACATTTGGGCGGCGTTATGCAAATCTGCCCACATTGTGACGTAGACATGTGGGGGCGTGTTTATACGAGGCGTTTTAGGAGGGTGTGGACGTCTTAACTTTTTATAAAGAATATATCTTTGGGTTTGAACTTTAGTCTTTGCAACTTTAGCAATCTTGTTTTGCACCACCAAAGCTTGTAAATTTCAACAGAGAAGGAACTGAAATGGCATCATATGACTCCTTTATATAATAACATTATATATATATTTATATTATATAGTATATATATATATAAACTGTATGTGTGTGTGTGTGTGTGGTGGTGTGGTGTGTGTGTGTGTGTGTGTGCATTGTTTGATACATATATATAATTGATGAATATTAAATGAAATGATGTATTTCATCATTGTAAAGAAAACCCTGAGAAATTACACGTATATTAGAATTGCCTTATACAATACCCCGCAGAGAGAGAGAAAGAGAGAGAGCAGGGCTTTGATTAGAGCTTCATTATTCGTCTGATCTGCCTCAGTCATTTCTCTGCTCTTTTCACCACTCTGGGATTTCTTTTCATCCTTCATTCCTTTCCTGATCGCTCTCTCTCTCTCTCTCTCTCTCCCCCCCCCCCCCCCCCACCCCCCTCTCTCTCTCTCCCCTTTCACACACTGTGTTTGTCTTGAGTTTCTTTCTGCTAAACAGCGTCTGACATGTCAAATTATTACCAGCAGTTTAGCAGCAGCGTGAACCTTCAGCTAAACACACGAGCTTACGACACAGCAAAACTATTCTAATCAATACTACTGTCTGCACTGCAAGCATTACCATAATGCAGCTGTTATAATCAACGGATGAATGCACGATGAATCGCAATGAATGTCAAAATGTCTTCCACTACACTAATGTCAAGCTCTTAAGGTCTGTTCACACCAGGAATGATAACCGTAATGATAGCTATATTAGCGTCTACTCCAACACAGTATATTGTTTTGTTTATTATAAGTGTGCTGCAGTTTTGCCGTCTGCTCAATCTCTTTAAAACAGGTTGGATTCTTATTGGCTATCAATGTTATTAACATTTATCAGCTGAAAGAAAAAAACACTTTGAAAGTAATTCCAGTTGTATAATTTTTATTTATAAAAAAATAAAAAAAATAAAAATGATAAAAAAAAATATTTCAGAATTTTTTTAAATCTTTTTTTTATCTTACAATTCCAACTTTTCTTTTTAGAATTTCCAGTTTATATCTTTATATATATCTTGTAATTCTGACTTTATTTCTCATGAATTGTGAAATATAGAATGTATAGAATATTTAATCAGAATTGCAAGAAAAAAGTTCAAATTGTGAGATAAAAGTCCATAATATCATTCCTCTGTGACGTTATTGTTGTAGTTGTGGTGTGAACTCTGTTGCTCTTTTAAATTTAGAACGATTAGAAGCATCAGCAGCTCAGGTTCTGTTGCCCGTCACCATGGCAGCGTAATATTCCCCCAACCAGTGGTGATGTATTTATGAATATCGTAATAGTGAACAGGTCTTCATTGTCTCTCTGTGTTCACTTGAGTCTCGTCTCGTCCCGTCATGTTTGTGTGTGTTTGACAGCTCTGACCGCAGCAGATTCTAACCTTTCAGTCAACCTCTGTAGACACACACACACACACAAAGACACATACATTTGGTGACACATACATTTGCAGATATACACACACACACACACACACGCTTCTGGTTTACTATCCTTGTGGGGACTCTCCATAGCCGTAATGGTTTTTATATTGTACAAACTGTAGTTTCTACCCCCTTACACCAACCCTACACCTAAACCTACCCCTCACAGAAAACTGCAGGCATTTTTACATTCTCAAAAAAAAGTCATTGTGGATGATTTATAAACTTGTACACTCATGCAGATACACACACACACACATGCAGATACACACACACAGACACACACACTTATGCAGATACACACAGGCACACAGACACACACACACAAATACACACACACACAGACACACACACACACACAGCAGATACACACACACACACACACACAGACACACACACTTATGCAGATACACATACATACTGCACATATATAAATACACGGGCACGTGCTTGAGCACCTGCCCTTTTCCTTCCTCGAGAGCAAGTGCCCTTTTTTCTGGGGAAGTTTTTTTTTTTTTTTTTAAATAAATGAATTTATGTATGTATGTGTGCATGTGTGTGTTTCTGTTTGCACACAGCATTGCCTGTCAAACAAAAAAAAAATCTAAATATCAGGTCAGGTCAGGAAATGTTGAGACTCTGTCAAGTTCCAATGCCTTTCTCCCTCCGCGTCTCCGCACAGCACAGCAGTGTAGCACACATTGATCAGCACATGCACATCACATACAGGCAGAGAGCCTCCCTCCCTTTCCAGTTGTGTTTGTCTTGGTGTGGAGGTGAGTGTCGATGGACAAAAGACTAAGCTACCTGTGCCTCGAATTTACAGCTAATTACCCAAAAGACAAAAAGCAATTATAGTTAATTTGTCTTGAATATGAGAGTTAAGTACCAATGTAAGATAGTAGGTTAGACCAGTGCACGTTCTTTCACTGCATGATTCAGTATAATAAAATGCTTTTAGAATGCTCCCAAAATTCAAGATATGTGGACAGAAAATTTTTATATTTATATAATTTCATATAGTTATTCTGTATCACGCAAAGACTGACGTTTTTTTCCACCAAAAAGCAGCATTATTACAAATTTGATATTGATTTTATACAACAATTCAATAAACAAGAAGTTAATATTAAGACACTTACGTTTTAGACACAATATTGACTGTTTTTGCTCTATTTCGGCAACAAATATAATTTCAATTTGCTTCTCTGAGCAACATGATGGTGTTTTGTTCTTGAATGAATCAACCGTTTAAAGATTCGGTTCAGTCACAATGACTCACTTATTAACAGTGACTTGCTGCCACCTACTGTCGGTTTTAATTTCACATTTAAAATATATTTTCATTTTTTTAATAATTTCAAATATCAGTATTCAACGTTTTTTTAAAGGGGTCATATGATTTTGCTAAAAAGAACATTATTTGGGGTAATGAAATGTGTTTATGCGGGTTTAAGGTTAAAAAAAACATTATTTCCACATACTGCGCATTATTGTTTCTCCTCTATGCCCCAAATTTCTGAAACGTGTCGATTTTTACAAAAGCTCATCGGTCTGAAAAGCGAGGTGTTGCTGTGATTGGCCAGCTATCCAGTGCTTTGTATTGGCCGAATACCTCAAGCGTGTTGTGACAGAAATGTTACGCCCCTTGCATACTGGGTTTCCATGTGTCCTGGCGCGACGAGACAAAAACATTAAAACCCAATATAAACGAGGCATTCGTTGCATCCAGAAGGGACATAATTATGGATTATAATGACAAATACTGTCTTTTTACGCTTTGCATTGCACCGCGTAAACATAAAACAATGTCTGCATTTGTGATCGGAGGAATGACAAACAACAAGCGCTACTCTACATGCTCAAAAAACTCGCTTTAAATAATATAAATAGAAAAACTCTTTAATATAAAAGATTATAACATATAAAAATTCTTTAAATATGAAAATGTACTTACAATCTGTGAGTCAGAACAGCCGGCATTGTAGTCTACTCTACCAGGATCAGGAAACAGTCCTCCATAAAATGTGCTGCACACATCTGAATATCTGGGTTGAAGTGTTCTGGAACAGTGTTGTAAATACAACTTAACCACTGATTTCTAGTCGGTCCTCTTTTTGAAGGACAAACAAAGTAGTTTCGCTTTCACAACGAAACACAGCGTCACACACGGCGGCTAGAGTGAGGAACGGCCAGCGGGCTAGAGAATGGCGCGGCCGGCGGATTCGACGAAGGAGGCTTGCGGCAACCACATGTGACGACCCGGGCTGGATCCGCTTCGTCCACGGTGAAAGCCGATCCAGCGATCCACAGCGCAAAGTTGTTGTATTTCCTCAGCGACCAGCACGCTCCAGGCATGATGAAGCAGATATCGTCCTCTTTTGGAAGACCAAACAAAGAAGTTTCGCTTTCACAACAAAACACACAACGCCTTCACAACATGGCGGCAGCAACAAAACTACAGCGAGAATAAAAATTACACCTTCTTTCTTTGCGTGAACATTTGGGCGGCGTTATGCAAATCTTCCCACATCGTGATGTAGGTATGTGGGGGGGTGTTTAGAACGAGGCGTTTTAGGTAGGCGTGGCTGACTCTTAACTTTTATAAGAATATCTCTTTGTATTTGAGACTTTAGTCTTTGCAACTTACAGATCTTCTTTATGCACCAAGAGCTTGTAACACTCCAAAGAGAAAGGAACAATTTTAATCGCATCATACGACCCCTTTAAAATATCAAAACAGTATTAATGCATTTGTAACTGCAGGTTAAAACATTCCTGTCCTGCATTAAACCGTGTGTAAATGCATCTAAATGTTTTTTCCCCTTTCTAATGCATCTATGTGTATTATCTGCATTGCAAAGATTAATTTTGTCAATACTGATTTCATTTGTTTGGTAACAGCCTAAATGTATTATTATTATAATTGATTGATTTAATGTAAGAATTTGACTCAAAAGATGCTGCACACTTTTAGAAAAAAAATGGCTTTATAAAGGTAAAAAAATGCCCATAAAAGGTAAAAATCTATTTAAACTTATTGGAAAAGATTAATTTCTATCACTGCTGTGAACTGATCACCACACAGAATATGCAGAATATCAAAAACTTTAGGAGTCAGCTGTCCACGGTAGTCCTTAAGATACCAGCACAATAACACACTCAGCAAAATATCGACTAATTATTGTTATCGATAAAATCCCAGAAAATATTGAGGTATATTTTTTGTCAATATCGCACACTCCTAATATATTTAACATTTTGTATAGAAAAAAAAATTAAATAAATATGGAGCCCCTGCCCCTAAAAATGTCTGGCACGTCCCTGTAAATACACACAGAGAGACACAAACGTGCGCACACACACACATATACACACTTATGCAGATACACACACATACATACACACAGTCTGTGGGAAATGCCCTGTGTTTGAGGACAGTACAGGCACACACACGCACAGACGCAGCATCAGATACACACCCACATTCATTCTGCTATTCAGAGTAATTGTCCTGCATGCTTACATGACTGTAATCATGTAATTCATCATGTAAGTGCCTGTAATGCTACTTGAAGTTATAATTAAAGCTAATTAAACAGATATGTGTGTGATGAATACTGCTGTAATGTTTACACGCAATATTAAACGGTTTTGGTTTATGACTGCAGATGGATTATATTAGATACGTATAGAATGATCTAAAGCATCAATGACAGTGTGTGTGGGTGGGTGTGTTGTGTGTGTGTGTGTGGGTTAAAGGGATAGTTAACCTAAAAATGTAGATTTGTCATTATTTACTCATCCTTTATGTCCTCAAAAACTGTATGACGTTCCTCGTCTGTGAAACAGCCGGTTTATTTTCTACAAATAATCAATCAATAAAATATATTACTTAATACTAATAAAAATGTAAATATAAAAAATATATATAAAAAAACTTAAAACCTTTATTTTAAATAATTTTTCCAGCTAGTTACAAGGCAACATTTCTCATTTTGTTTGGTTAAGTTGAGGTATAAAATAACTACAATTTAATAAAAAAAAAACAACATATGAGAAATATTTCAAAGCAAAACTAATAAAAAATGACAACAAACCCACCAACCAAAATACTAAAACTTCAGAACGTGTCGAAAAATTTCAAATAAAAATTAAAAACAGGAAAGATAAATATAAATTGATATATTATATATTATTTATATTAGTATTAATATTTTTAAATGAATTAAAATGAATCCATTTGTATTTTCATCTTAATTTTAGATTGAGTTGTTAAGAATTTTGTTAGGTGATTTGTCATTTTTTTGCACTAGTGTTTAATATTTATATTTTGCTTATTTTCTTTATTTTAGTTGTTATTTAGGACGTCAAACTTCAATTATTATTTCATTAGTTACCCTTTATAATTTTCTGATTAATTTATGAAGTATGTATATTTAGTTCAGATTATTCAAGTACCAAAAAACTAGTTTCGAATAGTTTAGTTTTAGTTCTAGTTAATGATATAAAACGAGAAGAAAAACGCAGCTTTTCAATGTTTTGTTCATGAATTGCAATTAGGGAAAATTAATCATTTGCCTTAACATACAGATCAATGTTTGGGCCGTATGTGAATAAATAAATAGATAAATTATTATAAATGATCAAATAAAAGCGTTACACTGTAGGAATTAATTTATGTGCATTGTGCAATAAAAAGTGTGTGTTTTTATTATAAAAGACATCAAGAAGACAGTTTTACCATGTCTGTCAGACTATTTTTGTATCTCGTTCATTTTACAAAAGTAGCTGATTATTATTCATATTATATATTATATGTATTATGTATATATTATACATCTTAATGTCACATACACACTCAATGCTCGTTAAATCTCTCAAACCTCCTTCAGACGGTTAGTTGTTGTTTGTCTCCAGATAATCTCCAGTGTGTGTGTGTTGTGTGTGTGCTGTGTTCTCGATAATTATCTCTAATGACGTGAGGGAAATGTCAAGCTGGATTAATGATGCATGTAGCAAGACGATTCAAAGACATGTGAGGGAAAAATGCAGGCTTTAGTAATACACCACACCACACACACACCACACCACCATGTGTGCTATTGTTCCAGAAGATGCAGATGTGGAATGTCGAGATGGGCTCAGGTGTGCCTTGTGTTTTTTGAAACACATAACGCGAGAGCCTGTCAGAGCACGAGATCACGCAGAATAGTGAGCTGCTCTTACTGTCAGGAGCAAATTATCTACAACGTTGGGCTGATTATCTGACAACAATCATATCATCACATTCTTAATGTGGAAATCCCCAGCCAAAAGTGAATTCATTTAATGATTGTTTATACTAATGATAATTTGTCTTGCATTCAGTAAAATATTTTTACCTTTGAACGGACAGTGGCATCATTTGTTTCTTGTCTCTTGTTCATTATTCTTCTCTCTTGTTCTTTCATGTCTTTCTGGCCTGCTTATACAAAGTCACATTATCTTGGCATGAAAAACATGCATGAGAGCAGCGCATCTCTATGAACATCACTCTGAGACGTAACACACTGAAAAGGTTGCTGAACATTTTAGGCAAAGCATTTGCCTTATTTTTAGATTTTGTATGATTTTAGTCATTGGTTTTGTTTTTTTTTTCAAAAAAAATCATTTGAACACTGAAAAATTCATTCATGTGTCCACATTGTTTTCAGAGAACAGTGTTAACATTTATAGCGTGACAATAATTTTTCCAATATTTTTCTTTACTTCGTTTTTATTTATTTATTCATTCTTCCATCCATTCGTTCATTCATTCAATGAACAATTAATTTAGGTTTTCCAGAAAATGACAAAAGTTTGACATTAAATTAATATTTTATATTTTTCTTATTTAGTAATTGTGTCTATATTTATACATACAGTGGGTATAGAAACGAATCATACCAACTTAAAATAATCACATTTTGTTGCTTTGCAGCCTGAAGTGAAGAAGGACACAGTTTTTGTTTTATCCAGCTGTATTTACTCAGTGCAATATCTTATAACATCCAAGTGAAAGATAAAACACCAACATGACAGAAAAAATGGATCCATAAAAAATAGATCCAGGGAGGGTCTGTGTTATACCAAATACCTTCCACTTCTTAATAATAGACTTCACTGTGCTTCTATGCATTGATAAAACAATTTTTTTGGGGGGATCCATCTCCTGACTTGTGCCTGTCCACAACTTTATCCCAGAGATCTTCTGACAGTGCCTTGCCACCCATAGCTGATTGTTTGCTTCAGTTGCACTACCACTGAAATGCTCCAGGAAAGCTCTTTTCATGCTGAACTGATCAAAATGAGCACAGCTGATCACAAGTGAAAGTCAGATGGCTTTGTGTGTCATTGAGAAGGTGATCAGCTACACCTGATTGAGTTTACAAGCCATTTTTAGGAGGAGGTGATTCTCAGACGTCACCAGACACACACACACACACATCAATTTTTCCTTTAGCTCGACTGACAGACCTTTATTGTTGCACAATAGGAAACCCCCACAACACACAGATTCATCACCAGCCCCCAACAACTCCAGAATCCCCCAAGAGAGACGCAGATGGTCACCCATCATGCACTGCATCAGATAGCTGCAGTTTATCTCTGCAGATTAATATTTATCAAGATCAACAGAACACGCTAATGTGATCAAGAGTCCAAACAGACACACAGGAGCAGGGGCCGCTTCACGTCCAACACACACACAATCTACACCAGCATTAGCCTCTTTCAGCACATAGACACACATACGAGCGTCTGAGACTGTTGTTGTGCATCTGCAATGTCTCTCATATCTCTGACACCTCCAGAGCGGCTGTTTTTATTGTTTTAATCAGTCAGCAGCAATCAAACAACCCACAATAACCTAGCGAGCTGCATGCAATATTCATGATGAATGCTGCAGCTCTGCCATATAATATTGCGTTTCAGTTACTGTCAGACGCGCCGAGGAACAGATGATCATATCACAACGTTTCAGTGATGTATGTTTTTAATACATCTGCAGACTATGAAGTGTGAGTGTGGGGTTGTGTTTCTGTAGTTTCAGTAGTAATTTCAATATTTTTATTATTTTTTATATATATATCTATATATATAGTATGATATATTATTATATATATTATATCTATATAGAATATATATAATATTATATATAGTTGATAGATTCATTATATAAAATTTATATTTAATATACTACAATAAAATATATAACTATTAAATATAATATTTTTAAATTCATTAATCATTGTTTGTTACAGATTTTCCAATTTAAGTTTGGTGTTTTGTAATGAATTAATATGAATATAGATTTAAATAGGAGTAATGATACTGCAAAGTTATTGGCACTGAAGTGAGAAAAAGCTATTGTGAAATATTATTACAATTCAAATGAGTTGTTTTCTATATGAATATATTTAAAAATGTCACTTTCTCCTGTGATGACAAAGCTGACTTTTCAGCATCATTACTACAGTCTTCAGTGTCACATGATCTTCAGAAATCATTCTTAATATGCTGATTTGCTGCTCATTTTATTTGAAAATAGAAATCTTTTGTAACACTCCTAAAAATGTTATTCTCCTTTTTGTAATTGATGTGTTTTGGTGAATAAAAAGTCTTAATTTATTCAAACATTTTGAACGGTGGTGTATTTTGTTGCAACAGTTTAAAATTCATATCATGTGTCCACATATTTTTACTCTGAGGACATTCGAGACCATAATGGAAAGGATTCCAGGATGTTAAATGTTTTCCGGAAAACATCATGCCAAGTAAAGAACCCTTTATTTTAAGGGAGGTTTGGAACAGATAGCACAGGATGTTGAATTATATGGTGATCTGCGATTCATTATGCGTATCTTAACAATGGTTGTAGTCGTATTAAGCAGGGAGCGGTTTTGTTCAGGCTTCTGGAAATAAAACACAACTGAGGACAATCACTGTGGTTCGTCGGTACGGAAAACCGGTCACCCTAAGGAGGCTGGACAGGGCATGTGAAGGAGTGCTGCTTCCCTCGCTTAACCAACCTCGTCCCATCTCTCTCCGTCCCGTTCTCACCAGCTCGCCGTAGATCTGGAGTGTGAAAATAGATTTTTGAGCGGTTCGAGAAATCACAACATCCCGCCTTACTAACTCACCTCATCATCCTACATAATTTTGATTTTATGACAGGCTAAGTTCTTAAAATTAGTATGGTCTCTAATGATTCCATAACGTTATCAGAATCTGTCTGGCAAGGCTTGTCTCAAAGATATAACAAACATTCTTCTAGTAACGTTAATAGAATGTTTATTCTGGTATTTAACAATGTTCTCAAAATGTTAGCACGAAAAAAAAACATTATTTATACATCGTTCATTGTTTTTCGGAAGCATTTTAGTTGGATGTTTGTATCTAAAAACAATTTAACATAATATTTATGGTTCAGAGAACATTTAAAAGTAGCATTCCCATAATGTTTGCAAAATGATCAAATGGAACGTTCCCTAAATGTTTCTTAATATCACATAACAAGAAAAAGATGTATTCAACATTTAAAATGATGTTTTGAACTTTCTGAGAACATTCAGAAATAACGTTTTCAAAACTTAACTGAAATGTTAACGAAACATTGTTAAAACATTTTTTTAGCTAGTTTGTGATTTAAAAACAGATTCTTTATTTCAGTAAATGAAATAACGTTTTGAAAGCATTAACAAAGACCAGATCACTCCCCTGCTAACAAAAGCATGTACTAAAAACATTTTCGTAACGTTCCCTTTAAGTTTTAAATATACTTTATTTTGGAATATTCTTTTTTTAATGCGAGCTTTAAGGCAAAAATGCATTTTATCATTCATTTTGCAAACATTATGGGAATGTTAATTTTGAATGCTCTCTTAACATTCTGAAACAAGTAAATATTTTTTTTTAAATTAGGCGAATGTCAAACTAAACATTTCAGGAAAAAACATTCACTGAGTATGAATAAATTAATTGTTTGGCTAGGCAATTGAGACATAGTAAACGACAGAGAAGAACTTTGAATAAATGCTCTATTTATTGGAAGAACATTTGTCCATAACTTTGAGAGAACCTTCTAAGAATGTTCCCTGTTAGCTGGATCAGTACACACACACACACACACACACACACTATTTCCGGCTGTTGTGATCGTGAATAGTGTGGTGTGGACGTCGTCTGTAGAGAGGATAAGGTCACTGAGGTTCACATGGTGTGTGTGTGTGTTGTGTGTGTGTGTTCTGGTGTGTGGGTGTGTGTTGTGTGTGTGTGTGTGTGTGTGTAAATGTTGCATGAACATACTGGCTCTGCATGCATGTGTTATCATCACATCACTTGTAATGGAAACTTTTTTGCTTTGATTTGCTTGTGAATTTAAGTCACACACTGAATTCCTCCTGCTTAATATTTTGTGCTGCAATCAAAGAGCAGACCAGGTTTGTTTAATTTTTTTTAATGCAGTTAAGAGTTCAGAACTTCATTCAGGTTTTAAAATTCCAAACAGGCTCTTGAGGTTCTGTCAGGACTTACAAATGTTAAATAATGTGTTTAGCATTCAAGCTGTTCATGTCTGAATCCAAGACTTCTCAGATCTATTTTTATCTTTTCCCCGATTTAAAGAATAAACCTTCAAACCATTTGAGGCCAGTGATTTGATCACGGTTAAAAAGTGACAAAAAAATGAGATAAAATCATTTAAACATATACTGACATTTAAAAGTCTCTTCTGCTCACCAGAGCTGCATTTATTTGTCAAACATACAGTAAAAATTGTGAAATGTTATTACAATTCAAAATAGCTGTTTTCTTTATGAATATATTATAAAATGTAATTTATTCCTGTGATCAAAGCTGAATTTTCAGCACCATTAATCCAGTCTTGCTAGTTGATTGCTAGTTTGTTCAAGATGGTTGCTAGGGTGTTCTTGATGGATTCTTTCGGATTCTTTGAGGAATGAAAAGTTCAAAAGAACAGTATTTATTTGAAATAAAAAAAAACACCAACAGCATTGCTATGGTTGCCAGGATAGGTGATTGCTAGGGTGTTCTAGATGGTTGCTAGGTTTTTATAGATGGTTTCCAGAGTGTTGCAGGTGGTTGTTTGGGTATTTTAGCTGTTTTCTTACTGTCTTGCATTTTTCTGATCTTCTGGTCTAGATAAGGCTCGGATTTCTCCTTTGTTGTGCACCTGTGGGATTCTTCACCTATTTTGGCATCTAGCAGGTGTGGATTTGTCATATTTATTGCTGCTAAGCTGAATATTCATCATGTTAATGGTTTTACAGTGTTTGTCATTACAAAAATGCATTTGTTTTCACAGACTGCAATGCGACGTTACATTCCATCTACACCAAACGCATTTCAACAGGTGTGCAATTGTTCTTCACACCTGACCTTAGACATGGAGAACTGCTTTAGTTTAGTTTAGTTAACTAACAGTGAAATCGCTATTGTTTGATATATAATGCAGCTGGATTGAGCTGTCAGGCTCATGTTGATGAATATGAAGCTCAGTGTTGTGTGTATTTTAAATCATCATACGTTTAGACACTTCAGAACTTCTTGGGTTACACTCGATCACCTCTGTTGTCAAAAATAACACTCGTACATCATCTCTATTTCCAGACGCTTCGTTGCTTGGCAACTAAATCTCATTGTGGTTTTATTGGTCACTAATTATGGCAATTCAAAACATGACTATAAAAGATGCACAGCAGTGTGATTGGAATATTTCTCAGGTATGGTGTATTTTAAATACATGCCTGTACTGACACTTTTTCACTTTTTCATCTGCATTCTGTCTTTATGAACATCTGTTCTTAAAATGAGTCTTTGCAAATGTCTTCACCAAAGAAAAACATGATGATAACTGTGGTTTCTGCCAAAAAATAAAGTTATGACAATTAATGTTACTACAGTGGTTGCTAGGGTGTTCTGGAGAGTTGCTAATGTGTTATGGATGACTGCTAGGTGGTTGCTAGGATGTTCAGGGTGATTTCTGGGGTGTTCTGAAGGTTTGGTGGTTGCTTGGGTGTTCTAGATGAATGCTAGGTGGTTCCTAGGATGTTCAGGGTTATTTCTAGCGTGTTCTGGAGGGTTGCTAGGTGGTTGCTATGATGTTAACTGCAGAGGTGTAAAGTATTGGAGTAAATGTAATTAGTTACTGTACTTGAGTATATTTTCAGGGTACTTTGTAGTTGTACTGAGTATCAAAGATATTAGCAACTTTTACTCTTTACTCCACTACATTTGAAATGAGTGTTGCAGTTACACATTACATTTTGCATGGACCTAGCTTTTTCTGCGGCAGTTTATTTCTGCTACAAAAGACGTGATACTGCCTATTACAGGTCACTGAAAGTACTGCGTTTTGCCCTTACTCACCCAAACTTGTCAACAAGGCTACTTTATGTGAATGCGAGTTCCTTAGCAAGTATTTGTGAATCACAGGTGTTTTATATGAGATGAGGACATGACTGCAGCCGGCAATGAGGCCCAAACCAGCACAGACCCGGCTTAGAAGGCTTCGGATTTTTTATTTGACTTAACATTATTTTATTTATCCATTATACTGAAGAGACCTTTTTGAAAGATATTGTTTTTTGTTTGTTTTTATGTAATTGAGGTGTTCAGTTTTATTTTGGTTTTAGAAAATAAACGTGATTGCTCTCCTCACAAATCAACTCTTTCTTGTTTTTGTTTCATGCTCTCTGTGCCTTGCCCTGGACTTTTATGTCACTTCCTGTCTCCCGTGGTGTTTGTAGTCAGTTTGTAGTTTGTTCATTGGTTCCCCTTGATTAGTCTCCCCAGGTGTGTCTTATCTTGTTAAGCTTGTTAGCCCCCTGTGTATATACTGTATATATAGCCCTAGTTTTTCTTTAGTTCCTTGTGAGTTGTTGAATGTAATGGTTATCTGTTTGTCAGTCATTCTGTTCTTTGTTCCCTTTGGTTTTTGGCTTATTGTTTGTTCTAGTATTTCCATTAAATACCTGCACATAGATCCTTGCCTCTGCCTGTTTTCCGCAGCTTCTCCACAACGTTACAGTTTTTCACTGGCATGTCTCTTTGACTAGTGCAAGCCTATAAGTAAAATACTTAAGTACTGTTAAAATCAGATACTCTAAGACTTTCACTCAAGTTGTTTTGGAATTGGTGACTTGTAACGTGTAGTGGAGTAATTTTCACTGTAAGGTATCTGTACTTTTACTCAAGTATGGTTTTTAGGTACTCTTTACACCTCTGGTTAACTGTGATTTCTAGGGTGTTCTGGTGGGTTGTTGGTTGCTTGGGTGTTTTGGATGGTTGCTAGGTTGTTCTGGATGGATGCTAGGTGGTTGCTAGGGTGTTCTGGGTGGTTGAAATGTGGTTGCTAGGTTATTCTGGGTGATTTCTAGGGTGTGGACAGTTGATAGGTGGTTGCTTGGGTGTTTTGGATGGTTGCTATGGTGCTCTTGAGGGTTGCAAGGTGGATGCTAGGGTGTTCTGAATTGTTGCTAGGGTGTTCTATATGGATGCCAGATGGCTGCTAGGGAGATCAAATTGGTTACTAGGGTACTCTGGATTGTTGCTATTGTGTTCAGGTTGTTTGGGTGTTCTGAGTGGTTGCCAGGTGGTTGCTATGGTGTTCTAAATGGATGCTAGGTGGATGTTTGGGTGTTCTGGATGGCTGTTACGTTGTTCTGGGTGGTTGCTAGGTTGTTCCAGATGGATGTTAGATGGTCGCTAGGGTGTTCTAGATGGTTGCTAGGTGGATTCTTACTGACAGAAGTGAGAACAGTCCTGCACCCTTGAGTCTCTGTGTCTTTGTTCCCTCCTTCAATGTCCGTCAGGTTGACAGTCATAATCAGCACAACTCTCCTCAACAAGCGGCTCAATCTGAGGTGTCAATCATATCCATGAGATCGTAGATCATTCGGCTGTGATGGACCGAACACTTATTATCATTATCAGGCATTTTCTCTAAGTGCCTCGGAGTAGGTGTTACTCTTTCTGTTGATGGTTGCTGACATCAATCAGTGTGACATGACATCAATATTATGCATGTGTGTGTTCCCATGACATCCCATAATCCACCTGTCCTTTAGCACGGTGATGTGTTGATGTTCAGTATAGACATGCATTCAACCCAAACACATCAATCATGCAGGAGACGGGACTTAAATGCTGAACACATTCACACACACACTAGAAAACTGTCAGAAAGAAGCTTGTCTTCATGTTTTCATTTTGCTAAGATGCTGCAAAATTCACAGAAAATGTTTGCTTTTGGATGTTTTGTGATGCTTAAAATGTAGAATGTAATGCATTTGTTATTTTCTATATGATTATCTTATCAGACTTAGGATTTCACCTTCTAAACGATAAAGCAGGTTAATAAAATATCTAAAGATGATCACAGAGATGCAAGAGTGCAGGACTCAACCACCCAAACAACACAGCAGCTGTATATTTGATGTCCTCTAAAGGACCCTTATGTAATACAAGAATCCAAAATAAATAAGCTTTCGGACAATTAGGGAGGTTTGTGTTTGAAACTGACCAATCAAAGTTTGCCGGTCATAACTGTGAGATATCAGTACTGAACTCTGATTGGTAAATTGTATTGATCGTCACGAGTAAGCAAGACACAACACACCAAAATGTAAAAAAAAAAAAAAAAACCTGAACAAAATTTTCTGGGTCATATTTCATCCAAAATCCTAAGTAGGTAAGTAAATGTGTATATATATATAAGTATATATATATATATATATAATATAATATAATAATATATATATATATATATACAATAAATAATTATATATTACAGCAGCTTGTATTATTATTACAGCAAAAACCCAAACGTGTAAAGTAAAAATATAAATATTCTGGGCAATGGTAAAAACAAACAAAAAAAACTTGAAAAGTGAACTGGGGACATGTTCCTGGTGGGTTTTATACATGCACATGTACATGTGTTACAAAGGAAATTGAATGCACTGACCTCCGGAACTGTATAAGAGTGTGTATTATATGTGTTTGCTCTGTGTGTTTGTTTTTCCACAGACCCATAAATAAGGTTGTATAGTGATCAAGCTCTGTACACGGCCAGGAGGACACGCTTCTTGTGTTGTGTTGTGTGTGTGTGTGTGAGTGTTGTGTGGGTGTGTTTAGGAACTGTGTGTTTGCTTTCTGCGTGGGTGTAGTGGGGTGTGTGTGTGTGTGTGTGTGTGTGTGTGTGTGTGTGTGTGTGGGTGTGTGTGTGGTGTAGGAACGGGGGTGTTGAGGACTCCCTGTAGTTCCTCTTTCAGACACTTTAATTAGATAAAAGGCATCTGGATTAAAGGTAGTTCCTTAATGCAAACTTCCCTCCAGTGCGGTGGAGAGTTGATTTATGGGGCTTTCGCAGACAGAGCCGCCCAGTCAGGAGCTCCACAGGTGGGGGAGACTGCAGTCCCGCACCCCCCACTGACAGAGAACCAGACATCAGTACAGACACACAGAACTACAGACAGATACAGAGCAGACACACACACGCTTGCACAGCCATTAACAATGGTAAAATACTTGGTATTGCAAATTAATATGCAGGAACAATCATAAGTGAGTCATCTGAGTGTAAATTCTGTGGCACTTCCAAAATGGTTTGTTTTGAGAATGCAAACACTCAACCAATGGCATGAGTTTGGGGCGGGGCTTTCTGTAGGACGGACCAAAGGTAGACAAGGAGAGTGTTTAGGAAACCTCTTTGAAAACAATCATTACTTTTACACTTCAGCTAGTTGTGTAGACATTAGGTCACATTTAAGCAACGTTACTCAGTGCTGTTTTCTTTAATGTTATCGTATTATATTTTGAATTAGATTTTATTTTTGTATTTTTAGTTTTCATTTTAATTTTGTGTTTTGTCTCTTATTTTCCATTTTAAATTAAACAAATGTAAAAAAATTTTATCATACTGAATATAATATAATATAATAAACCAGATATAATATAATATATTTTTTTGTGTTGTTCAGTGTTTAGTCTTATTTACTATTACTACTAGTTCATTAATATTTTAAAGTAACACTTTTAATTTGTACTTTCAGTTTTATTTCCTTTTTTGCCCAGGAAACAGTTCATAAGTTTTTCATTAATATTTTTCTGTTTTAAACTTAATGCTAAAACATACAAATCTAATCCTAAAAAAAAGAATAACTAATAAATACTGTTAATATATAAATAAGAAGATATTACAATATTAAATAGATTTTTTAATAAAATTACAAATATTTTATAAAATATATTTATTGTTATTAAGATATATCATATATTTATCTTTATCTTGTTTTCAGTGTTGTTTTAGTATTATTTTAGTTTAGTTCATTAATATTTAAAATGAACCCTTAACTTGTATTTTCAGTTTTTTCATCTAATATTTATTTAAAAAAAACAAATGAAAGGCCAATTCTCTCTGAACAAAGAGAAAAATGAACTACTTTCTGAATTTTCATCTCTTATGTGAACGTTTGTAGAAATGCATTGTTTTCAATTCAAAATGTTGTTTGTTATATATATTCACTCTCACACACACTTTCCAATTCACAATGTTTATGTTCTGGACACAAAAAAACTGTCAAGCTTGACAAAACTTTACCACACTTTGTGTTTGTATGTTAAATGTACTACATGCACAAGCTAATTGCAATATAAATATTATTTTTAACATTGTAACTTAAGTACAAGGCTGAAAATTCCAAGCATTCTATCACTTTTTTTTCCAAAATCTAGTGAACTGCATAGCATTTTATCATTAAATGCTTATTACAAATACAAAATTCATTCAAAACTGTAAATCACGGGTGATTTCAACTAATATTTATGTATTTTTGTGCTCATGAGTATCATGTCATTAGCTTAGAAACATGCTAAAATTAGGGATGTAACGATTAACCGCGAGCCGGTTGAAAATCGATTTAAATATATGACGATTCAAATCGGTTGAGATGCTAAACAAATCTTTAGGAGTTTATATGAATGCATGTCTGAGGAGAACATCAAATTGTCTTTTGATGGTATTTTTTCTTTTCCTCTTGCCTCTGTATAATGCATATTAAAGTTTATAAGCGCAGCGCTGCTTTGCTAACAGCGGAAACCAAAGAAACGCTTTAAGCGCCACCTGCTAGCAGAGAGTGCATCTGCGTCTCGTTCTGCTCGTCTGCTGTTTCTGTTTCATGCAGATTTTTTTTTTTATGTATAGTTTCACAAAACTGAAGTCAAACCATTCTGTTTTTGCTTCAAATTTCGAAACTATACAAACTAATTTAGATTAAAAACTGCTCATGTTGCATGTATGCAGCATCTTTGTTTGGATCATGATTAAAATGCAGTGGTTGCCTCTAATTTTAAATGGAAAGAGCACAGACAAAGCCTTAGTTTGTTTATATGAAGATATTTATTGTATTTGTGTTACTTATTTATTTGATTTGGGGCTTGTTTTAAAATTTCAATTTAGTTTTGTTATTTACATTTACATTATATTTACGTTGTAATTTAGCAGACGCTTTTATCCAAAGTGACTTACAAATGAGGACAATAGAAGCAATCAAAACCAACAAAAGAGCAATTATATGCAAGTGCTATATTAGTATATTATTATACATTTAAATTTCACAAAGAAATGTACAGTAATTTGTCCAAGCAATAATAAAAGGACACATTTAATTTATTTTAAAAAATTTGTATAAATCTCATTTTGTTAAAAAAAATCGTGAATCGAATCGTGAAATCAAAATCGTGAATCGAATCGAATCGTGAGTTGAGTGAATCGTTACATCCCTAGCTAACATCATGCTCTCTGCTGTGTCAGGTTTCTGTTGTTGCTGCTCATGTAAAATATTGCAGGTTTGTCTCTTATGAGCATGTTGCTCCCTACTTCAAGGTCTTTCTTATATGTTTTGACACTGATCTTATATGTACCACATGCATTCATCTCGCTGCAAGTCTGTTTAGCATCAGCGCTCATGCATTTATTACTGTTTGTCTGAACTCTGTTTATTGAACCGATTTATTGTTTACAGCATTTATTTGTTTGTTTTCTGGTCGCAGTGCTGTTTTTATATGCTTCTTGTTGGATTATATAATTTGCATTGAGAAAATCAGAGGTATCGGTTTTGTATAATTGAAAAAAAAAACTAAAATGACTCATCAAATATAGTTTGAATATCAAAACATTTAAATATGTCAAGTGCATTTCCAGAATATTGTCTTAATATGCTTTAAAACGGTTTGACATAAAACAGTGTCTTTATTGCATACTATTAAATATTAATTATAAAAAATGTTGTACACACACACACAAATCTTGTTTATTTTTCCTAATGCCATTTTTTTCATGTTTTAAGCATAAATCTGAACATAAAATCTATGAAAAGTTAATAAAGATGTACTACTATTGCATACTATAACATACTAATCTAACATACTATTAAATGTTAATTATTAAAAATAATAGAGAAAAATTATAAAAACTATTAAAACCATTTGTATTATATTAAAATATTATGTTTTCAGAGAAAAGTCCAATCATTTATTTTTCCTATTGACAAGTGTTTTGTTTTTGTTTTTTTAATTTTAAGCATAAGTCTTATTTTTTGTCACATTCATGCTTAAGACTTTCCTAAGCAATGTGACTTTTTACTTGATAGAAAATAAACCGACGAGAGGTCAGAGTTTTCATTTGAAAACTCTTGTCAAAGCACCATAAACATAGTATTTTATTTTATATTGTAGCCATTTTTAGTCATTTTTCTGTGGTGCATAAAGTTTGTTTTTCTCTGTCTTTAAGAAACAAAATAATATCAAGGACACAAATGAGTGCAGCTGCACTAAAAAAAAAGAAAGAAAGCTATTTTGTATGTTATGATCAAGAGTTCTGACTATAGTCGTCCGTTTCTATGGATACAGAAGTTTGTGATTTTGACGTTATTTTCTGGTTTGAATGTCTGAGAGAGAAAAGGATACACACAATAGGTGCTGGTCCTGTGTGTGTGTGTGTGTGTGTGTGTGTGTGTGTGTGTGTGTGTGTTTGTGTGTGTGTGTGTGTGTGCGTGTGTGTGTGTTTTCCTCACTGTAATTTATTATATTCGCACAACTCAGCTTTTCCCCAACAACAGCCAGAGAACACAACTCTCTGTCTCTGTCTCTCAGATTTCTAGGCTCCATCTCGTTCATTGGTTTATAAGTGTGAGTTCAGGGGTTTGTACGCGTCTTGTGGGCTTCTGTTTTCATATTGAGAATGTTGCATCAAGAGACATTTATAGACGTGTTTCTTTATCATGCGTGACTATCTGAGTTTGTAAGTAGGCAACTAAGTCAAGTGATGCTTGTTATTAGTCATTTGAACACACCTGAATCTACCGTAAACTAAAATATTAAAACTAAAATATTGTGCAGCACAACTGTTTTCAACATTGATAATAATCAGAAATGTTTCTTGAGCAGCAAATCAGCATATTAGAATGATTTCTGAAGATCATGTGACACTGAAGAATGGAGTAATGATGCCGAAAATTCAGCTTTGATCACAAGAATAAATTACATTTTACAATATATTAAAACAGAAAAGTTATTTTGAATTGTTATAATATTTCACAATTTTTACAGTATTGTATTGATCAAATAAGTGCATACCTGGTGAGTAGAAGAGAGTTTAAAATGTAGTTTAAGTTTCATAGTTTGGCCTGTAACTCACTGCATGACTCAAGGAACATGCTCCAGTTTTCACGTGATTAGATGAGATCCTTGATTCATTTATACGGTTTGATTCAGTGTTTCGTTTAAGTGCGGCTCAATTAAACCCACTGATGTGATTCAGGCTCATTATGAGCTAATTCACAGCAGATCTTTGTGGCACCAATGTTTTCCTGGTTGAACTGTTGGAATAACAAAACACTTCTAGAACAGGACTGGTTTATAGACAGCATGTGAATTACCACAGACAAACAAGTTATAAGAATGGAAATGAACTACACAGACAAGGTTAGTTACAACAACCTCAAATGTAAAACATGATTCATAAGGGTTTGGTTTAGGGTATGGTTTGGGTTCGTCTGTCATAATTATAATTAGCTTCATACAAAAACAACAGAAATCATTTAGAGTGTATAAAAACAAACCTCTTATTTTGTTTATAATAAGTTCTCTTTGTATGTACAATATAAAAACTGTAATAGATCTAACCTTACATATGTAATTTTACAGTTGTTTTGTAAATATGTTTACATTTTGTCGGAGTCAGTAGCAGTTTGGAACCGGCCGCTCGTAGTGTGTGAAGAGTGAACAGAAAACACTCGGCATGTGAGGGCAACGGCGTTATCTGATTGATGAGAAAGAGCAAAAGAAAATGAAATCAGATAAAGTGACTTTGTGGTTGTGTGGTGAAGTGAAGCAGGCTTTGGCTTGTTTGGTGACTGTCTGTCAGTCAGATAACATGTGACCCCTCATGCACTTACACACATTCAACTATATTCAAAATATAACAGAACATATATTTTGCTAAAAGACAACAATGATTCCTTTTTTTTAGAACCATTTTTGTTTGTAACAAAAAAAAAGAAAGAAATTAAACTCAGTTGAAATGTACTAATGAAACTAACATGGACATTTTTTTCTAAAAATAGGATTGATTGATTAATTGATTGATTAAAGGAATGTTGATGGAATTAATTTGAAGGTATTTCTGAATTATTATTATTGTTTTAACCTGTATTTTGAATTTTGCACTTCATTGAGTTGTATTTTAGAGTTAATGGATAATGTCCTGGTAGAAAATGTACAACTTATTTATTTCAGTGTACAGTGTACATTATTTAATTTTATTTTGGGGTCAAATATGATCTGAACATTTCACATTTTCATAAAATTCACACAAAACGTGTCTGTATGCTGACACCATACATATATGTATTACATAAATTCATATGCTCATATTTTGTATACTGCGTAAAAGTTTTTTTTTTTTTCATAAGGCAAATGTTGCCTGTAAACTGTTTATATATATGTGTTATGGTTAGTGTTATTCTGCACCATATATCAAATATTTTGCATAGAGTATATTTTGCATAAAGTACTGATTCTATTTTTAAATCACATTTGGGTTCTTTTAAGTTAATATTCCAACAATCAACTTCCCTATCTCCTCATCCTGTTCCACACCTTTCGTTTGAATTTTAAAAAGTATTTTAACAATGAAATTCAGTACAGCTGCACCGTATATGGCACTGTTGAAGTGATGTTAAAGTAAGTAATTGCTCGATAACCATATAATAAACAAACAAAACTGACAGAAAAATGTAAAGATTCAAATTAGACTAAACAGATTTTCCATTCCGAGTCACAGTAGAACTCTATATGCACAAAAGAACTTTAGTTCTAAAACATTCAATGAATGATGCTGTATTGATAAGAAGATTTGAATAGTAAATTGTTTCAGCCGAACCAGCCTATGTGTATTGTGTGAGTGTGTGTGTGTGTGTGTGGGTGTGTGTGGTGGTGGTGTGTGAGTGTGAGTGTGAGGGTGAGTGAGTGAGTGTGTGTGTGAGTGTTGTTAGTGTGAGTGTGTGTGTGTGTGTGTGAGTGTGAGTTTGAGTGTGTGTGTGTGGTGTGAGTGGGAGGTGTGTGTGTGTGAGTGTGATAGATCCTAATGTGAGTGTTTGTGTGTGTGAGTGTGAGTGTGAGGTGTGTGTTTGAGTGAGTGAGTGAGTGTGAGTGTGAGTGTGGTGTGTGTGTGTGTGTGTGGAGTGTGAGTGTGCCGGGGCAAAATGGCGGTCCCTCAGGGTAGAGCCCGAGCCGCCGCGCAGAGAGATTAGAGAGCTTCTCCTTTGTGTTTGAGGCTTCATACACACCTGAGGCTTCATACACACTAATCTGCTTACCACAGTCATGAGATTTGACCCTTCCATAAACACACTAAAGCTGTTTTACTTTGAATTCAAGGCAGAACGTCTGAGCTAGCAAATGAATAACATATTCTTCTTTTTTAGGTGAACTATTGCTTTACAAAACAAATAAAGCAATCGTAAGCAAAAAGTTAGAAATGTCCAGTTTTCCAGGCCTGAAGATCTTCAAAATTGTAATATTTTTTTATGCTTTTGTTTTGTAGAACTTGTTTTTTTTTTTTAAATACAGAAGTATAATTTTTATTTATTTTTTAGACGTTTAAAATATTTCATAAAGCCTGCCTTCCCACTTGACTCGCAGAAATATTATTTATATATATATATGATAACAATAAACGTTACATCTTCCTAAATATTTTTGACAACTTTTTAGATGTTGCGCCATTCCGAAAATGATTTTTTGTGTTTTCGCAGATAATTTGTATTAGTCATTCGTCTTCTGTTCAAAGGGCTTGGACTTTAGGGTGGTAACTAAGAAAGATGGCTTCATGGTGTAATTAGCTGGTTTCAGTGTCTTTGTGGCGTTAGTTGTTCATCAGAAGGAGGATAAATAAGCTCTTGGTATTGGTGTCGGGTCGAAGCATCTGTCCAGGTTTCCTGGCTAGCACAAGCTTTAGATGCATTAGGAGAGTTTGGATTACAGAGACCAGGACACCACCATGACACTAATACCCAGGAATACCCTTTACTGACCAACGAGAGACACACGGACTGAGATAAAAAAAAAAATTTTACTTTTATGTTGTCATTATGAAATAATCGCTCTGTTTGTCTCCAACTGTTCTGTGGCTCTCAGGTCTGTGTGGGAATCGGGGCTGGTGAATGTAGGTCTCTGAGGGCCAGTCGGTCGGGTCAGAGCAGGCTTACGGCTGTAATCCCCCCAGCAGACGTCCATATCAGGAGCGGCAGGAGGAGGTGTGGCACTCGTCTAGACAGGCCTCAGACGCTTCCCCTCCCCCAGAGACCTGCTGTTCCTGGCACACAACCGGCCCACGGGGCAGTCGCGTCAGACTGAGGGAATTTGCTCTCACAGAAACTCATTCAAAGAAACTCATTCACATTGTGTATGAAGCCTCATTAAAACATTAAAATGAGACAGATGGAAAAAATAATGTGAATCTGAAATTAAAGAGCAATGTGGGTCATTATTTGTGACATTTTCTGCCCAAATAAACCACTTTTAACCAACAAAACTCATGATTTTTTACAGTTGATCATGAGTACTGAATAAGTTTAGAATATTGTATAAATCTTGCACATACACTTGCTAGTAGAAATATGTTAAATAAATAAAACAAATAAAAGTCACAGTCGATCATGATTACTGGACAGATTTTTTTTTATAAAACTTGCAATCACAATTGCTGGATTAATTATAAATATTAGAAATAATATCATCATAAAAAATAATATTTTAGAGCTGTGCATAAGAATATATTAATAGAAAATTTTTTAAGCACATTAAAAATAATCAAAAAGGTGTTTCTATGATTGTGGGAACTCTGCTAAAATGTCTTATTTGTGGGTGAATAAGAAAAAAAAGTTGCAGTTGTTCCTGCTCATTGGAGAAGTTTAAAAATGTTTCAAAGAAAAAAAAAAAAAAAAAAAACTTGCACACAATAGTCAGAAATATTTTAAATAGAATATAATAAAAAAAGGTTTTAGAGCTGTGGGAACTCAGCTAAAATGTCTTTTAATTTGTGGGTGAAAAAAGACTTGGAAACAAAGACATTTTAAGACAAGAATAAAACTACTGAACAGTTAGACTCACACGGACCAGCAGAGAACAAGCACAAATTCAGAGATGTATTCAGTATTTTTTCTTTTATTTTGGCATTTCTTTGTTTGCATTTATATTAAGCAAAGTGCATCTCTTTTTCTCATCAACACATTGCACAATACATAAATAACAATGCATATAAAACTTCGTATTTACAGGTAATAATATATTTATATTTAACATAAAATACATTTTAGCTTTTATTTCACAATTAAATCTTAGTCATTTATTAAACAAGTCAAAGTGAGTTTTCGTTTTCCATTTCTCTTGTAAAACATCTTCTGGAGAACTTCTTGCGAAAAACAAAACAGAAAAACAACAGTCCATAAAAGGTAAGGGCTAGTCCGTCTCCATGGCGATGAAGGAATGGGGGCGGGGCTCGCTGTTATCGGTTATTGAATATGACCTCCAGCCAGCAGGGGCAGCTGCTGATGAACTGTCTGGTGTAGCACTGCCCCCAGCCCTTCACGAAACTGATCTGCACGGTGAAGCCCGTCCGAGGCTGCTGGCTGAACTCGTGGTCGTTGGGTCGCTGTAGGCTTCCCGCCTTCTCGAAGTCGAAGGCCTTGATGGAAAACCCGGGGAATACTTTATGCACCAGCAGCGTACGCGAGTCGGGGTTGTCCAGTGTGGCTGACTTGATGAATATGGGGTAGCAACTCCGGTTATATAACCACACGCCGTCGGGTTCACGGCTGAGCTGGATGCCGTAGCCGATCTTGGCCCGAACCATTTGCACCAGTTGACTCTTGTTGTCAGAGGCGAGCTGGCCCAAGCAAAAGCCCGTGCCCTGAGGTAGGTCATAAAAGATGTCCAGCGATGGCTCCTGGACGGAGTAGAGGCGCCCAACGCGGGTCTTTTCCTCCCAGTACGCCACCACACACCAATGAGGCTGTTCTCCATGCTCCTGAAGAGCCAGGGAATCTACAGAGAGACAAGAATGACATGGTTATTAATTATGCCAATTTGACTTCAATTGAACGTCACTGAATCCCTGCTGGAAAAACTAGGAGATCCCAGATTAAGGTGGTCCAATTGGTACTTGCTGGTGCAAGACGGTCAACAAGCTCTTTCAGCCTGATCAAGATGGTCTACCAGGTTGAAACCAAGACCACCAGTAGGTAGGACAACTGATTAACCATCTACACTAGAGTATGACTTACTTGGACCAGTAAGAACCATCAGATATTGGCTTCACTAGACTTTCCAAAAAGAACCAATTATTATATATGCCAATTTAACTTCATCAAGTGAACTTCACTGAATCCCTGATTGAAAGATACCAGATCAAGGTGGTCAAATTGGTACTTGCTGGTCCAAGATGGTCTACAAGCTCTTTCAGCCTGATCAAGATGGTCTACCAGGTTGAAACCAAGACCACCAGTGGGTAGGCCTACTGATTACCAATCTAGAATAGATTATGACTTGCTTGGACCAGTAGGAACCATTAGTAACTGGCTTTACTAGAGTTTCCAACAGAATAAAAGTGAACAAAGTGTTGATTGAGGAAGTAAAGAGAAAAAACCAATTATTCATTATGCCAATTTAACTTTATCAAGTGAATTTCACTGAATCTCTGCTGGAAAAAAAAACAGAAGATCCCAGATCAAGGTGGTGAAACTGGTATGTGCTGGTCCAAGGTGGTCTACAAGCTCTTCTGGCCTGATCAAGATGGTCTACCGGGCTGAAACCAAGACCACCGACCATGGCGACGTAAAAAACCACTGATTGACTGCAATGCGTTTACTAGATGTCATAAGACCATGCGTGGAACCAGTAACGAAAACTGTGCTTTACTAAGTGAATCTTACAGTGCGACAAAGTATAAGTCGAGGAGAGAGGAGAGAGCTGATGAAATAAATTGACTAGAATTTGATGGGAAACGCGATCACAACACCGGGGTAACACCCAGCACTGCACACACACACACACACTTTCACACCAGCGCATGCCTTCTGTCCAGGAAAACCATCCTGAGCTCTGCCAAACACATCTTGCATCCTTAATGTCAGCGTTCACGAGAGGCAGCGACGGAATGTGAGGAATCTGCCGCCCCGCACAGAGCAGCGCCACCAGCCTCCAGCGCATGTTTACATTAGCAGTACTGCTTATCATTCATCTGGGCTGCCTCTGTTCCGTTCGCCAACCCGAACAATGTTCTGACGTCAACGCAACAATAAATCTGCAATTGTGCTCGCCCTCGCCAACTAACGGCCGTTTCGACAGCCATTCTGAGCTTTGTGATGTAACAATATAGAAGACACACCAACTAATAATGATAATGTCATGAACTTTATGCAACTTGGCTCCGCCTACAGGAAATCTCATTGGCCCATATCCTGCACCATATAATAAACACCTAATTTTCATGCTTTGTGCATCAAGTTAAGCAGTTCTTTAGTCATCTGGACTCTTTGTCTGTCTACAGTAAGGACAGTCTCTCTTTAATCTCAAATCGGGTGAGTAGGCCGTAATTTAGCGGTATAGTTAATTACGCACCAGCCCAGACTAACTTGATGACTAGAGTAGGTAGAGCCACCATTACAACCCTTACAAACATGCTTGTTTGGATGTGTTACCATGGTAATACCATTATATGCTTTGAAGAGCTTACAGTGCTATTTAAGTAGCATTGTATGTGAATACAGTAATTAAACTGTATCAAGGTATATTTTAAAATAACAGTATTACTGAATCATGGTACTGTTTGTACCATGAAAAAAATAACACCATGAAAATACATTAAATATACTGTGGTAGTATCATGGTACAGTGATGGTGTCAGAGTCAGTGATGGGAGCAATGATGCTGAAAATTCAGCTTTGCATCACAGGAATAAATTACATTTTACAATACATTCAAGAGTAAAAGAGTTATTTTAAATAGTAATAATATTTCACAATATTATTGTTATTGCTGTATTTTTAATCAAATAAATGCAGCCTTGGTGAGCATAAAAGACACATCAGCATCAAATTACACTATTACCACATCATTACACTATGTAACCACAGCAATACCATACCAATTACACGATATATATCAACATTTCACAGTATTACCATCACTGAAGCATAGTACAGAACAGTGTGTCTGCTTCTTGTTTACTATTATATGGAGGCGGCTCATTATATAGAGGAATCATTATACTGACACACACAACTAGCTGTTTAATGCTTAGTGTGTGTGTGGTTGCTATGTGCCAAACTGATGCTATTTCAGTCTTAATAGTTGACTAGTGTCTCTGACGACACCGTGAACAGCAAGCAAACCTGAGTAACACACACACACATGAACACAAGTCACATCAAACAGACCTCTGTGTGTGTGTGATTCAGACACACAATCTGTTTATTCCACAGAGACACACAACTGCACAGTTACTTGTGTGTGTGTGTGTGTGTGTGGACGGATTTGTGTGAATAGGTTATGGATTTACTGCCGTGTGTGTGTGTGGCGTCTAGTGCGGTCCGGTGGGATGACCCCAGTGTCACACCCAGAATACATGGTGAAACAGCGCAGACACTCAGACGGATTTCCACTGAAATAGAGTGGCACACACACACACACACGGGCACACACACACACACACACACCTCAAGTCTTCTACAGCATCAAGCCTTCAGTTGATATCCTGAACTCTATTAGAGCAAACTCTCTCAACTAGAGCCCTATGAGTTAGTTATTGCACAGAAGTGGAAAACTCAAAGTCTCATGGTTAACTGCCAAAAACAAAAAAACAGACTTTAAATTATTATATATTATAAATTACATTATATTTTTTTATTATTTTTTTTCTTTTTTGTCTATTTTAAGCGAGAATGCAAGTGTTATATTCATTTATTATATTGTAAAAGCGTTGATCAATTAAGTGTTATGATCACTAACCATTCACGGAATCCCTAGAGGTAAAGAGAAAATCGAATTTAGAAAAATAATCATGAAATTTGTGGGGAGACATACATGCATTCAGAAAATTAAACCAGAAAACAGGAATTTGTAAAATAAATAATTAAATAAAAATGAATAATTGAATAAAAACAATTTGGAAAAGTAAAAAGATTTCATAGGGCCCTATTGAACCTCTCTCCCCCCTCTTTCTCTCCCTTCCCCCAAGCAATTTTCATTCATTCCTTTCTCTTTCTAGAGGGACAAAAGTCCTTCACACACCACACACACCCAACACACACACCCACACACACACAACCACCACACACACACACACACACCCGACACACACACAACACACACCACACTACACACACACACACAGGGTCTTTGTTTGTGGTTGAGCTGAAGTCAAATCTCCATTTAGAGCTTTACTGCCTCAGGTAACAAACCATCCTTCCTCTGTCCACACGTCCCCCTTTGGTCTGCGAGCTCAATCCACACACACACACACACACACACACACACACATAGAGATACACGACACAGAGAGAGAGAGAGTGGCATTTTCTGCATACATTGGGCAAAGTTTTTACATTTAAGGAGACAGCTTTTTAAATAGTCACTTTGTACATCAAACAAACAAATATAAACAGCAGAAAGTGTCTGGACATCTAATGGAATCACACACACACACACACACACCCATAACACGACCGACCAAGACGCAAGTCAACATCCGCAAGTCCTGGAGAAGTTAAATGATTATTTCGTCTCTGTCACCTCCCACACAAACACACCACCCAACGACACACACACACACTCGAGGGAAGTCAGTGTTTTTATTGATCGTCTCTCGTCTGGCTGAGGTTCACGGGAGGCGACGCCTCTTTTACGACCAGCCGGAGCTCTTATCTCTGACGGCACACGGACGTGAATTGAGCGGGCGGCACGCCTGCTGGAGGACATGCCGTGAGGTCAGGGGTCAGAGGTCAGGGGCCTAAACCTAAACCAATGATGACGACAGCACACACCACGGGTTATGCTAACTTTTCAAATACCAGAAACACAAGTATGCAAAAACACAGACGCAAAAAATTATTTGAGAGAAAAAAAAATCGAAATGCGAAGAAAAAAACATTATCGTTATTATTATTGTCATTACAATTATCATTATTACTAAATAAAAATATTAAACAAAATAAGAAATATATTATATCAATACTATTGTAGTATAAAATTTAAAAATTATTTAATATTAATATATTAACATAAAAAGTAAAAAAACATTTAATTGTAACATTTTACTAAAAATAAAATGAGTATTTAAGAATAACAATAATCATTTTATTTGACAGAACAGCTGCAAAAGTACAATACTAATATTTAACATTTATTTACTAATATTTAATCTTGCAGCTTTAAAACGGTTCACACCACAGCGCCTCTTCTGGTAATTATCTGAACTACAAACTAGAGCTTGCGTAGCTAGAAGCGTTAGCGTTCACGTTCTTGTGCAGAGTTCGTTTCAGGCCCGACGAAATGATTGCACACAACTGGCAGACAGTTTTGGATTCGTCAAGCAAAATACCAACTAAACAAACAAACCCAGAGGCAACTTCTCTGATGTGTGGATGTCAGTTACGGCTCTATAAATATGGCCTTTTTCCTCAAGCATCGCTATCATTACAACAATCTCACATGCACTCGACCGAGCGACACATAGACGGACAGACGGACGGACAGAAATGTTTGGCAGCTTCTTTGTTTGGAAGTCAATAAAGGAAACTGGCAATTAGAGCCATCACATAACACACAAACACACAGAGTCAGGAAAAGCTGCAACGCAGGGGAAATACTTCACGTCGTATCCTCCATTGTGCACTAATACGTGGATCAGACGGCACAGGTTGTGTACTGTACGCTCGCTGTGGGTGTGTCGGGCCAAAGGAAATGGTTTATGACATCATGTTGATTATGAGGTCAAAGGTCAGCAGTTTAACTCTCTCCACCAATAAAAAGCCACGGTGGTCTTGCCTAAATCTAGTGTCACAAATATGATTTTATGAGTGTTGATACGGTGGTCATCGGAATAACTAGCACCATTGTTCTGAATTCAGGATGTTAAGAATTGCCGTGGGAACCAAATCTCTGCGATTGTGTGTGTGTGTGTGTGCACAACTTTACACCAGGAGTTTTCAATCTTTTAGATCGCACAGACCACCAAATATGATTTGGAAAATAATTCGCTTCTATTAAGCTACATTATTATGTTGTTTTTCTACACTGTACAGTACTGTACAGTTTTATCGTATTTGTAGTATTTCTTTTAAGCAGCGTTTTTATTCATTTATATTTTTTATCATGTTAAAAGTTTCTATCACATTTTATTTATTATTCTGATCTTATTTATTCTAACCTACGTTTTTTGTTTATGCATTTATTTTTACAGTTATTTATTTCACTTCTAATTTTTATTTACTTATTTTTCTTCTAATTTTATGTACATTTTACATACCAATTTTATATATTTATTTTAATCTAATTTATACCAATTTTAACCACCGATTTTTTTATTTATTTTATTCGATTTTTTTATTTATTTACTATCCACTCTTATTATTTATTATTTATTTATCATTATTCGATTTATTTATTCAAACCATATTCTATGTATTATTTTTCTATGTTTTATTTATTTAACTTTTTTTCTCAATTTCATTCATTTATTCCATACATTTTTTTATTTATATTTAGCCATAATTTTCTTACGTATTGTACACTCATAGTTTTATTCATAGGTTATATTTTTTAAATATTTTTAATCATCTTATTTCATATTGTTATTTAATTACTTTTTACGCTAATTTTTCTCTAAACATCAATTCCATGTACCACCACCACTACTAATACCCTTTCGACCCCAGTTTAGACCACACCGAAGGTCGAGCCTATTTGCGCGGAGACTCCCGTGTGGTGTTGTTTATTCTCTTGATTGACGTAGCGTAATTTATATGTGATGTATCAATTGTTCCATGGTTGCACTCGCTCGTTCCTGCAGACCGGAGACAGCGAAAGACTTTCTGAATGAACGGATCACGTGTGTGCGTGAGAAAACATGCCGTCTGTCTGTGTTTAGTTAAGCGATTAGATTGCGGTTTAAGAAAATGTTTGTGTCTGAGGTGTCTGGATCCTGAGGGCGTTTGTACGGACTTTCTTCTTCTATGTTCCTCTCCTAACCTTGATTTGAAAGGGATGAAGAGCTGAAGTCAAATTTCAAGCTTGATGGAAGAGGAAGTGGCCGGTAACGACCGAAAAGCACTACAAAGTGTTCACAGTTCAAAACATGTCGTCAAAGTCGCTCTGGAACGTTCAAGTAGCTGCTTTGTGTCATTTTCTCGTAATGTTTTCTTGCCGCTCGGCGGAGGCGCCCGGGAGGCCCTACCCAAGACTCAAGGCTTTTACCTCCGAGGCATGATGTCATTTCCTGTGCTGCCCTTTCCTCCTTGGCTAACCCAAACAACCTTGGAATGAGGCACGAGGTTGTCACAGAAACAACGTTTAGGCCCCTTAAGGGGGGGATTACAGTCGCCGAGAGCCCTATAGACATTCACAGGACGTCTATAAACGTCTCACCAACAGCTTAACCGGATGAGATTCTTCCAAAATCAAGTCATTTCTGTCCACATCGAAAGCAAAAATGTTTAATATACAAGTTAAAATGAGGCTCAATTGAGCTGATGCAATACATTTGGCACTTTATCTGTTTGATAAACCAAAAAAAACCTTTAGGAAGAGTGGCCAACCAACATGCATATGAAAATATGAAGTGCTTTAGTTTTAAACTAAAAATAGAAATGTTTGCAATTGGCAACTATTGACAAAATAGTTGGAAGAGATATTTAAGTGCTGAAATAAAAAAAAAAAAAAGAGAATAACCACTACAACAAGAACTAAGAAATATTTCAAAATGGCACACAATAAATCCAAATTTAGCTCAATAAAATAAATGGAAACGACAAATAAAATTCAAAGATTAATAATACAATAATTAATCTATATATTATACAGTAATACAATAACACTGCATGGCACCAAAACAATGGCTGAATGGCACCTATATAAAATGGCATAATGTAAATAATTTTAATTACATATAAACAAATATTGAAAATAAAGCATAACAAATAAACCAAACAATAGCACAGACAGTTTAAGAGCACAACAACTAACAGAAAATGCAACCTCTGATACGTTTTGTGTAACACATGAACGAACATTACCGAAGATTAATAACTGCTGTAAAAATAGATAGGCCCGATTGCTTTTGGTAGTTAGACGTTCAAAAAATAATCTTTAACTAATTTTAACAAATGAAGCCTTATTGTAAAGAAACCCTTTATCTGTCTGTCAGCACAGGAAGTCTCTCTGTCATATTAAGGTTAACTCTTAATTCAGACTAACCAGGACAAACAGCGCTCAGACTCTCATCCAATAATCTCAAACACACACTCATATACACCATTTAAGTTCAAGCGTGTTACGTAGCGTCTCCAGATCTCTCTACCTGCCTCTCTCTCTGTCCGTCTCATCACAGCGAGTGAATTAGAAGGTCAGGGAGACGCTTTCATTGGGAGTGTGTTTCCTGTGTGTCCGACTTTTCTTTCCTCTGCCTCAAACCTTTCCTCCTCCCCCTCGTCCCTCCTGCCCTCTCTGAGCTCCATTCACACGCTTCAGCAGGAAAAACACACCTCTGAACGAAAGCAGGACGCAATCACAGTCAAAAATGTAAATGGAGTCGGGAGGAGGCTTTTGTTTGGGACTGAAGCCAAATCAATCTTTCATCCCACACACACGACACCAGCAACCAAGAACTGAAAACACATGCCGGTGGAGGCCAGGAGACAGGTGGCATCACACCACACACACACACACACACACACATCACACACAGCCAGTTGTGGTACTTGTACGCCATGCGTTTGTGTACAGCTTCCATCATTTAGCCTCTCTTATCTGAGCGAAAACCCATCTAAAGACACCTTCACCGCACGACACACACACACACACCCCCACACCACACACAACACACACACTCCGCCCAGCGCTGAATTAAACACCATCATAAAAACTCTTTAAAGTCGCTGTAATGAGAACCATCTGTACGCAGGAACCCGGCCTAGACCAAACTAACCCCTCTCTCACTCGCTCAGGGTCCCTCGTAAAGCCAATCGCCGCTGTTTGTGCACATTCAGAGCTCAGGACGGGACAATCGAAGAACCGAGGTGTTGGTCTACTAAAGGATATCAGATCATACAACAATCTAATAAAAAAAATAAACATCCATTCTCACACACACACACACACACACACACACACACACACAATTTACCCATGTTTACAGTGTAAAGTCAACATGAAACCAGTGTTGGTATTGTTAACTAAAAGAAAGGCTGATGTGACCAACTATTCATCAAGTGAATATAATAAATCTAAATATGAGATTAAAACTTGGAAACTAACGTGTAAATAGTTACATTAATAAGGTTGTGTTATTGTTACTTCATGTAAAAGTTTAAAAATCCTTTTTTGTTCATGAATAAAGCCAAAAGTCAAATAAACTTGTCAAGTAAATGAAATCCTAAACGAAAAAAGAAATGTCGCACACGTACTGGCTACTAACGACTAAAATAAGTGTGAATTACAAAAATTACTAAAAATTAAATAATTAAAGCTAAGTATGATTAAAAAAAAAAAAAAAAGCACTACAACTAAAGGACAAAATGACAAACTCAGTATTAAAAAAATTGCAGTGCAACATTTTTAATTAAGTACATTAATATAAAGTGAACAACAAAAAAAATGGTCGTAGAAGGAATTACAATTGACCTGTTGAAAAAAGCTGAACTATAATTTGTATTAAACTTGAGTACTAAAAGTAAAAAATAATAAGACAAAAATTTAAAAAAACTAATAAAAATGAAAAAGCACATTCTAAAACTTAAACTAAAATTAAAGGAAAACAAAAAATGTGAATTGCTTCAACCACATGAGCGTCCACTACTACGGTAGCAAGAAATCCGGTCAAATGCATTTTCGACTACCTCTGGAAGTGGTCAAAAGTGGACAAGCTCAAAACGTTTTAGACTGCGTTGACAACTTTATTTAGCATTGTCCACTTATGATCAGATCGACGAAAACATGTTTTAATACCAGGGCTCAGATACTGTGCATCAGTCAATCAGACTGCTCATTAGGATCTGTTGTAGTTAGTGATTGGTCTATAGGCTCATTAAGGGCTCTGATCTTTGCATTCATGCATGTCTGTGGTTGGTTTACAATGTTCAACTCCTGCACAAACATTTTGGAATTAGAACAAAAGTGCACCTACAAGTACACCGTCAGCACCGTCTATCGCGACAAGCCTACACATACTGAAGCACACATGACGCTCAAGGTGAAAAATAAATGGACCTCGGAAAACACAGAATTGGGAAAAAATACAATGGATTTCATAAGGCCATAAAAATGTACTTAAACAATATTTTAATATATTTTTGTTAAACTGTTCAAGATACAAGATTTTAATTATTTAAATTGACTAGACATGCTGTTTGATTATTAAAACGTAATTAAATCATCAAAGTGGATTAGATGTGCTTTCTGATTATTATAGTTTAATTTAACCATTAAAATGGAATGCCGAAAAAAAAAAAATTACCAATTGGAAAAAAAAATTAAATGGGATTTTGAAAAATAAATAAATAAAGCTGATTTCTCAGGGCCCTATGTTTCTCCCAAAATGAAGAGTCTAAAAAGTACACAAAGTTTCACACCACACTTTCCTATTGCTCAGACACAACGACAGACCTCAAAAGCATAATAATGTGCTGGCCTCAATCAGGATTTCAGCTGTGGCCAGCGCTGTTGAAGGCAAGAGGCTTCAGTTTCTGGATGGGCGTCTTGCAGACAGATGTGGAGTTCTGCTAATGGAGAGCACTCTGCACCCCCGTTGAGTTTAAGTCACTCCTTTGCAATCAGCCACAAACCTGAATGCAGGCCTCTGTCTGTTTGCAGTTGCACAGATGCATTGTGGGTCTGGAAACAAATGCATACA